>CM019069.1:12432953-12600453 GCA_009667805.1 Leptobrachium leishanense | reverse complement strand
TAATCTTCCTGTTTGCGGTCAGTGCTTCTGCATGATATGTTTTACTGGGGAGGACTTTATGGCTCTGCGCAGCAGGAGACACTCCCCTAGATCTGCGGCATGCTGCATGATGTGTGTCCCTGGTGAGGGATTTATGGATCTGCGCAGCAGGAGACACTTCTCCAAAGCTGTGGCATGCCACATGATGTGTTTCTCTAGAGAGGGATTTAAGGCTGCACAGCAGGAGACACTCCCCCAAGCAGGCGGCATTCCACGTGATATGTTTCCTTGGGGAGGGATTTATGGCTGCCCACCAGGAGACACTCCCCCAGAGCTGCTGCTTCCGCATAACATGTATCCCTGGGGAGAGATTTATGGCTACACAGCAGGAGACATCCGCTCCTAAGCTGTGGCATGCTGCATGATGTGTTCTCTGGTGAGGGATTTATATTTGCAGAGCAGGAGACACTCCTCCACAGCTGCGGCATGCCGCATTATGTGTTTCCCCAGGTAGGGATTAAGGCTAGGGTCAGACTAACGCATTTTTTGCATCTTCCGTCAAAGCGTGCGTCCAGACGCATGGACACACTTTTTGACGGAAGACGTGAAAGTGGTCACACGTTGCGCAATTACGGCCGTGATCTTTGACGGAGCTATAAAACACAAATGAACGTGATATTGGGCGGACATGTGCAGCGTCTGACGCCTCCTAATCACGCACACACGCAGCTGTGCCTACACAGCGCACTCTGTGCGTCAGTACTAGTGGTTCGACGTTCTTGCAAAAATGCATTCGTTTGCCGCTTGCGTTGTGCGGCCGTACTTTTTATGTTGGCTGTCATTGGACATCATTTGCTGCTACTACGGCCGTAATAAGGTGCAGCTCAACGCACGTTCACACTGCGTTTGTCTGACCCCAGCCTTACGGTTGCACAGAAGGAGAAAATCCCCCAGAGCTATATAATGTCAAATGACATATCTCCATTGCGAGGAATTTTGAAAGTGGTCAAGATGTGAGGAGTGTCCCCCCTTTCCTCTGCTGCCCCAATCTAGTGTAAATTGCTGGGTGAAGCAGAGGAGTTTCCTTTAGCCCACCCAGTGCCACCAGTAGGGATGAGCCGAACACTCCCCGAGTTCAGTTCGAGCCCGAACCCGAACTTCCCATTTGTTCGGGACCGAACCCGAACCCCCATGCAAGTCAATGGGGCTGAAAATCCGGTTTTTTAGAGTGCCCTCCAAGAGGGCATATATGCTACATATTTGCCATAAAAGGTGTATGGGGGTCCGGGTAGTGCCCTGGGGGACAGGAAACAAGGACAAAAAGTTTTAAAAAAATGTTTTTAAAGGGACAGTGAGTTTTCCATGAAATAAGGCTTAAAAATAAAAACAAAAAATTCCTTCAAATATTGTGCCTAGGAGGTCCCCATAACCTGCCCGTGAAGTGGCGGATTTCTAGGATGTATAGAAACACTTAAAAACAAATAAATGATGTTTCATATGACGGTAATTGCTTTTCCTTTAATCTATCCATAAACAACTGCTTGGGACGGCAGTCTGTATGAAAAGACATTTTAGGACGCGCAGAAAAAGTTTAGTATTTTTTTGGGCTAAATTATTGTGAAACTTATGCAGGCTTTGGATGAAAGTAACAATAGGTGCTTTAAAATTGGGCTTTTAGCGTCGGCAACAGTGCCGTCACACCGTAACCCCTCTGAGGATATGAATCTGATACAGGCGTCAATGGCAGTGCACCCAGATATTGTGCCTTTGGTGCCAGGCCAGCAAGTATCATCATACAGTAACCCCTCTGTGTTATTGTGGAAGAGTGCAGGGGTGAACCTTGTGGTCCTATATTGAAAAGAGTTTTTATTTATCTGTTAATGGGCGTCAGTGCACCCAGATATTGTGCCTTTAATGCCAGGCCATCAAGTATCATCATACAGTAACCCCTCTGTGGTATTGTGGAAAGAATGTAGGGGTGGACCATGTGGTCCTATATTGAAAAGATATGCATCTGGTTAAGGCGTCAGTGCACCCAGATATTCTGCCTTTGGTGCAAGACTGCCAGGGCAGCAAGTATCATCATACAGTAACCCCTCTGTGGTATGGTGGAAGAGTGCAGGGGTGGACCATGTGGTCCTATATTGAAAAGAGTTTTTATTTATCTGTTAATGGGCGTCAGTGCACCCAGATATTGTGCCTTTAATGCCAGGCCATCAAGTATCATCATACAGTAACCCCTCTGTGGTATTGTGGAAAGAATGTAGGGGTGGACCATGTGGTCCTATATTGAAAAGATATGCATCTGGTTAACGCGTCAGTGCACCCAGATATTGTGCCTTTGGTGCCAGGCCAGCAAGTATCATCATACAGTAACCCCTCTGTGGTATTGTGGAAGAGTGCAGGGGTGGACCATGTGGTCCTATATTGAAAAGGTTTTTTTTAATGGGCGTCAGAGCAGCCAGATATTGTGCCTTTCATGGCAGCAAGTGCCTTCACACCGTAACCCTTTTGTGGTATTGTGGAAGAGTTCAGTGCTGGAGGTTTTGTGAATGCAGAAGAGGACATCCCCTATCTATTCCATTACTTCAGCATCAGGGGATTGATAGCTGCTGATCCAGGACTGATTCATTTTTATAAATGTCAGCCGGTCTACAGAGTCGGTGGACAGACGCACTCTTTTGTCTGTGACAAAACCTCCAGCGGCATTGAACGTCCTTTCGGAAAGCACGCTAGATGAAGGGCAACCTAGTAGCTGCATAGCATATTGGCTAAGTTCTGGCCAGTGATCCAATCTCAACACCCAGTAAGCCAGTGGATCATCTGCTGGAAAGGTATCCAGGTCTGCCCTTGCCCCTAGGTAGTCCTGCACCATATGGTGAAGACGCTGGCAATGGGTGCCTACATTTGACGTCCCTGGGCGTCGAGGACTAAAAAAATTTAAAAATGCATCAGTCAAGTGGCCCTGGCCTTCACCGCTATTCCTCTGATAATCCTCAGCCTCAGAAGCACGTGTGTCAGCATTTGGTAATCTACCAGTGCCTGGAAAGGTGTTATACAAGTGTCGCTTTAGAGCGCCCTCAAGTTTTTTCATCCTGTGCTCCCTCTGTGCGGGCAGGATGAGCTCTGCAACTTTCCCCTTGTATCGTGGATCAAGAAGGGTTGCCAACCAGTAAAGATCCCTCTCCTTGATAGCATGAATCCTGGGGTCCTTTAGCAGGCTTTGCATCATTAGAGAGCCCATGCAGCGTAGGTTGGAGGTGGCATTAGCTGCCGAGTCTTCCTGGTCAATGAGGATGACCGTATCGTGCACTTCCTCCTCCCAGCCACGCACAAGCCCTTCTGTTTCTGGGCACACAAAACCCTGCCTTGTGGAATCCCCACCTTCAATGCCCCCACTACTTATTTAAATAGTCCTCCTCCTCCTCATCCTCCTCCTGTCTGATCTGAGTAGGACCCGCTGGAATGCTGTCTGCGGAAAGACTGGGGCCTTGAGAGCTAGGGAAGGCCTCCTCTTCCTCCCGCTGCTCTGCCTCTAGAGCCACATCTATAATTCCCCGCAGAGTGTGCTCCAGCAGGAACACTAAAGGAATTGTGTCACTGATGCATGCACTGTCCCTGCTCACCATCCTCGTTGCCTCCTCTAATGGTAACAGTACAGTGCATGCATCCTTGATCATCAGCCACTGCAGGGGGAAAAAAAAACAAGTTGACCTGAACCTGTCCTTGTGCCATACTCACACAGGTACTCGTTGATGGCCCTCTGCTGCTTGTGCAGACGCTGCAGCATTGCTAATGTCGAGTTCCACCTGGTGGGCATGTCACAGTTCAGACGGTTTGTGGGAAGGTGGAATTCTCTTAGAATTTCTGCCAGGCGAACGCTTGCTGGGAATGACCGTATGAAGTGACTGCAGACTTTTCTGGCCTGGATGAGAAGCTCTGGCAGCCCTGGGTACTTGGTTAGGAAACGCTGTACCACCAGATTTAGGACGTGTGCTAGGCATGGTACATGCGTCAATTTACCCTTGCGTAGGGCGGAGAGAAGGTTGCTTCCATTATCGCAGACGATCATTCGCAGCTCAAGCTGGCGTGGTGTTAACCATCTCTGCACCTGCCCCTGCAGAGCTGACAAAATTTCTGACCCGGTGTGGCTCCTTTCCCCTAAACAAACCAGCTCAAGCACAGTATGGCATCTTTTTGCTTGAGCCATTGCGTACACCCTGTCAGGCGTCGGTTTAACTGCCACTTCGCTAGAGACAGAGAAGGAGGAGGAGGAGGAAGAGGTGGTGGTGGAGCAGACAGACCTCATACAAGCAGAATTCTGGAGGCGTGGTGGATGAACAAGCTCCAGCACAGAGCCCCGTCTTGGATCCCTCCCAGCTGCAATCAGAGTTACCCAGTGTGCCTTGAAGGAAATGTAACGACCCTGTCCATGCTTGCTGGACCACGTGTCTAAAGTGACATGCACCTTGCTGCTGACTGCCTTTCCCAACGACTGGATAACATTGTCTTCCACGTGCTGGTATAGTGCTGGAATGGCCTTGCATGAAAAGTAATGGCGTTTTGGAACCTGCCACTGTGGTACAGCGCATTCAGCAAATTCACGGAAGGGAGCAAAGTCCACCAGCTGGAAACGCAGCAGCTGCAATGCGAGTAATTTTGCTAAACTGGCATTTAGACGCTGTGCTTGGGGATGGTTGGGACTATATTTTTTATTTTGCTGCAGCAGCTGCGGCAACGTAATCTGACTGCGTAAATCTTCAGCTACTGGGATGATGTCACATTGTGAGGAAGGACCTGCTGGTACATCCATTACTGTAGCATCATCCCTGTCGGTGGAGGTTGTAGGCAATTGCATGGCAGGACATACAGTGTGGGTAGAGACAGATGAGGAGGAGGAGGACCTACGCAAAGTTTTGCCCCAACGGGATGTGCGGCACTTGTTCATATGTCGGCTCAAGCACGTGGTACCCAAGTGTCTGGTGTTTATCCCACGCTTCAGCCTCCTCTGACATAGATTACAAATAGCAACGGTGGGGTCTGCTGCACAGTTCTTAAAGAACTCCCAGACAGCAGATTTCCTGCATGTGTTCTTTGAGACAACAGCGCTCTGCACCGGAGCAGCTCTGACATGTGTGATGCCTTGGACTGGCTAGTGCTACGGTTGGTCACAGAGGATGTTGTGCCTCGTGTTTGCTGTGCCTCCTCCTCCTCCCCCCCCTCCTCCTCACTTGATTCCTCAGTTCGATCTGGCACCCAGGTGGAGTCAGTGACCTCATCATCATTGTCACCATCACCCCCTATCTCTCCTCGTCACTGGAGCCAACTTGGCAGTATGCTGCAGCTGCTGGGGCAACATGAGTGCCAGTTATTTGTGTGTTATCACTGGCACCCCCTTCCCTTAGGTTGATTATACTCCCTTCCTCAACCTCAGAGATTGAATCAAGAGCACTGTACTTGCTGCGCATCCTCAAGCAGCATGTCACTCTCATTGTAGTCAAACAATTCAGCTGACTCCTCCGTGTGTGTGATAGCGAGGCTACGGCAGGAGTAGCTGTGGACATGGAGGCTGCATTAGATGCTTTGGCAGCTGAGGTGGACTGTAAAGCACTAGAAGCCTGGCTGGCAGAGGACTCGGAGGATGAGGATGGCCTGGTTAGCCAATCCACCAAGTCCTCTGTATGTTGCTGCTGCTTAAGACGGCCAGCACCAGTTAGAAAGGACAAGCGTGCCCCTGCAGAGGATGCACCACGTCCACCACGACCAGAGACACAGCCTCCCGACACAGGGGCTGCTTGCCCTCTTATCTGTGGCTGGGAGCGTCTGCCTGTCCTTTTTGTTCTTTCAGACATGGTGAGTGATATATCGATTAATATATACAGAACTCTGATTCAACTCTGGTATAAAGATTTAAATAACTCTGGTATAACTCAGTGAGACACACTGATAGCTGGCAGCCAGTGACAAGAGCAGATCACCTTAATTCACAAATGTTTTAAAGAAATTAGTGAGCCCCAAAATACAGCGTGGTACTGTATGTATGACGAGACACAGATCACCTTAATTCCCAAGTGTTTTAAAGAAATTAGTGAGCCCCAAAATACAGCGTGGTACTGTATGTATGACGAGACACAGATCACCTTAATTGCCAAGTGTTTTAAAGAAATTAGTGAGCCCCAAAATACAGCGTGGTACTGTATGTATGACGAGACACAGATCATCTTAATTCACAAGTGTTTTAAAGAAATTAGTGAGCCCCAAAATACAGCGTGGTACTGTTTGTATGACGAGACACAGATCACCTTAATTCACAAATGTTTTAAAGAAATTAGTGAGCCCAAAAAAAAATTGCTGGCTGTGTGATGAGACACAGAAGATCACCATAATTCCCAAGTGTTTTAAAGAAATGAGTGAGCCACAAAATACAGCGTGGTACTGTTTGTATGACGAGACACAGATCACCTTAATTCCCAAGTGTTTTAAAGAAATTAGTGAGCCCCAAAATACAGCGTGGTACATTTTGTATGACGAGACACAGATCACCTTAATTCCCAAGTGTTTTAAAGAAATTATTGAGCCCCAAAAAGATTTGCTGGCACAGTGACAAGACCCAGAAAATCACCTCAATTCAGAAATGTTTTAAATAAAGTTGTAAACCCCAAAAAAACTTGCTGTCACAGTGACAAGACACACATCACCTAAATTCCCTGAAATTTGGTATAAATGAGACCCAAAAAGACTTGCTGGCACAGTGACAAGACACAGAAGATCACCTCAATTCACAATTGTTTTAAATAAAGTTGTAAACCCCAAAAAAAACTTGCTCGCACAGTGACAAGACACACATCACCTAAATTCCCTGATATTTGGTCGAAATGAGACCAGGGGCGGATCCAGAGACTAGTCTCGGGAGGGGCACTTACAGAAAATAAGGTGTTTTAGCAGAGAGCCCGACTCACGAGAATTTACAGAGGGCCCGGCTCACAGGAGTTTACAATCTAGAGGAGCAGAGGGCCCGGCTCACAGGAGTTTACAATCTAGAGGAGCAGAGGGCCCGGCTCACAGGAGCTTACAATCTAGAGGAGCAGAGGGTCCGGCTCACAGGAGTTTACAATCTAGAGGAGCAGAGGGCCCGGCTCACAGGAGCTTACAATCTAGAGGAGCAGAGGGCCCGGCTCACAGGAGCTTACAATCTAGAGGAGCAGAGGGCCCGGCTCACAGGAGTTTACAATCTAGAGGAGCAGAGGGCACCCAGGAGCTTACAATCTAGAGGAGCAGAGGGCACCCAGGAGCTTACAATCTAGAGGAGCAGAGGACACCCAGGAGCTTACAATCTAGAGGAGCAGAGGGCACCCCGGATTTTACAATCTAGAGGAGCAGAGGGCACCCCGGATTTTACAATCTAGAGGAGCAGAGAGCCCCCAGCTCACACATGGATTTGCCCCCAGCTCAAGGATTTGCCCAGCTCATGGATTTGCCCCAGGTCATGGATTTGCCCAGCACATGGATTTGCCCCCAGCTCATGGATTTGCCCAGCTCATGGATTTGCCCCCAGGTCATGGATTTGCCCAGCACATGGATTTGCCCAGCTCATGGATTTGCCCCCAGGTCATGGATTTGCCCAGCTCATGGATTTGCCCCCAGCTCATGGATTTGCCCCCAGCTCATGGATTTGCCCAGCACATGGATTTGCCCAGCTCATGGATTTGCCCCCAGGTCATGGATTTGCCCCCAGCTCAAGGATTTGCCCAGCTCATGGATTTGCCCCCAGGTCATGGATTTGCCCAGCACATGGATTTGCCCCCAGGTCATGGATTTGCCCAGCTCATGGATTTGCCCCCAGGTCATGGATTTGCCCAGCACATGGATTTGCCCAGCTCATGTATTTGCCCCCAGGTCATGGATTTGCCCAGCTCATGTATTTGCCCCCAGGTCATGGATTTGCCCAGCTCATGGATTTGCCCAGCACATGGATTTGCCCAGCTCATGGATTTGCCCCCAGGTCATGGATTTGCCCCCAGCTCATGGATTTGCCCCCCAGCTCATGGATTTGCCCCCCAGCACATGGATTTGCCCAGCTCATGGATTTGCCCCCAGGTCATGGATTTGCCCAGCACATGGATTTGCCCAGCTCATGGATTTGCCCCCAGGTCATGGATTTGCCCAGCTCATGTATTTGCCCAGCTCATGTATTTGCCCCCAGGTCATGGATTTGCCCAGCTCATGTATTTGCCCCCAGGTCATGGATTTGCCCCCAGCTCAAGGATTTGCCCAGCTCATGGATTTGCCCCCAGGTCATGGATTTGCCCAGCACATGGATTTGCCCCCAGGTCATGGATTTGCCCCGCTCATGGATTTGCCCCCAGGTCATGGATTTGCCCAGCACATGGATTTGCCCAGCTCATGTATTTGCCCCCAGGTCATGGATTTGCCCCCAGGTCATGGATTTGCCCAGCTCATGTATTTGCCCCCAGGTCATGGATTTGCCCAGCTCATGGATTTGCCCAGCACATGGATTTGCCCAGCTCATGGATTTGCCCCCAGGTCATGGATTTGCCCCCAGCTCATGGATTTGCCCCCAGCTCATGGATTTGCCCCCAGCTCATGGATTTGCCCCCCAGCTCATGGATTTGCCCAGCTCATGGATTTGCCCAGCACATGGATTTGCCCAGCTCATGGATTTGCCCCCAGGTCATGGATTTGCCCCCAGCTCATGGATTTGCCCCCAGCTCATGGATTTGCCCAGCTCATGGATTTGCCCCCCAGCTCATGGATTTGCCCCCAGGTCACACATGGATTTGCCCCCAGGTCATGGATTTGCCCCCAGCTCTCACCTGGATTGTTGCCCCAGCTCCGGCAGGGGGTTGAGGGACCCAGATGCCGGGCAGCGCGGGAGCGCCTGCCCGGTCTTGAACAGTCAGTCCTTGAAGTGGATGCGGTTGTGTGCGTGCGCCGGCGGTCACGTGGTCCGGCTAATCAGGTGGTACAGAGACTCAGTACCACCTGATTAGCCGGACCACGTGACCGCCGGCGCACGCACACAGCCGCATCCACTTCAAGGACTGACTGTTCAAGACCGGGCAGGCGCTCCCGCGCTGCCCGGCATCTGGGTCCCTCAACCCCCGGGCCAAATCTCGGGGGGGGCAATTGCCCCGTTGCCCCCCCCTGGATCCGCCCCTGAATGAGACCCCCCCAGTAGCGTGGCAGACCAGCAGTAACAACACACACAACTATCTTCTTTGAAATCTCCTCTGAAATGCGTGCAGAATCGGCGCGTGGAAACGTTATATAGTGTGCTGCGGGACTTAGCTCTGTGAGCCCATGATTAGGCAAAATTTGCCCAATCAGGACTCTGAGCCGTGATTGGCATAGTGTTCAACCAGTCTTGCATCAGACCTGTGGTCAGGTGCAAGGCTGTAGCCAATTACGAGCTTCAGGCAGTGGGAAAATGCATTGTGGTCCATTGTGGTCGAACATGCGGCGAACACCCGGAAATGTTCGGGGTTCGCGATCCGCCCGAACAGGCTAAGTTCGGGTCGAACCCCCGAACCGTCCAAACCTGAACAGCTCATCCCTAGCCACCAGCAACCAGGATTTTCTAGCTGCCGGTCACTAAATGCCAACATGCAAAAGTGACTGCACTTGGATTTAAGTGGTTGTAGGAGAAATACAAAATTAACCCCTTTATTCCCCCTTTTTTTTTAACAAAGCAGGGCGATGTGTCGCCTATCTGACCACTCTAAGAGAACATTAAATGGTTCCAGTCTGAATATGTTATTTTATTGAAATTGCTCTCGAACTATGACTAAACAGAAGCAGCTGTATCCTCCTGCCAGCAGCATCGCCGTTATTTGACATTTTATGGAAATTATCCACGTTTTGGAATGGGAACTCTGTTTTTTTTTCTGTTCTGTAATGTGGGTCGGAATTTTTGAACAAATTGGATTTCGCATGACAAGGAATGCCCAAATAAATGATTGCTGCCCTTTCCTTTTTACCCCCTCCCTTTAAAGATTGTGAACGGGATCCGTCGCTCGGAAAATATTCTTGCACGTCTTGAGGCAGGGGCCCCCGTGGACGGAGGAAACTTGGCTCTCGGCTATTGTCATGCAGATTTAATTAAAAATCCTACCTGTTTAGTATCAGGCAGGAACGTGTCGAGAGCAATGGGGAAGAATGAGGAATATAAGGAAGTGATGCAAGAACAAACAGGGGACACGAAGACGATGAGTGACCTCTGGTGGGACCTTGATCAGTAGAAGTCAAGAGAAGCTTATAAGTCCACCATGTGCTTGGTTCAGGATATAACTTTTTGGATGTTTTCTCCAAAAATGAGTTTGTTCAAGCATGATTTAGCTTAAACGCATTCCAGCATTAATCTCTGCATTAATCTAGATGGGAGCAACTACGACTTCTCTAGTTTCCATGTTACTCACAGCTCCTTCCTTGTTCCGGAAATGGTTTCTTGGCATGGAACGGTTCAAAATCATATAGAAGGACACCAGCTAAGGTTCCAAAGGCCCAGAGTCACCAGCCTTGGTGTGGACAGCAGAAGAAGAAGGAGGACCGGTCACACAAGGCTTAGCATCAGTGAAACCTTTTATAAGAGGAGAAACAATGTTTCAGTCCTAGTCTTAGCACCTTTCTCAAGCCACCAGGACTAGGACTAGAAACAAAATGTTGCAGCTCCTTAAATGAAAGATTCTGCTGTTGCTAAGCCTTGTGTGACTGGTCCTTCTTCTTCTTCTGCTGTCCTTTGAAGCTGCTCTGCATCAATCTAAATGGGAGCATCCATGACTTCTCTGGTGAAAAAATATCAGGGTTAATCAGAGAGCGTGAAAAGCAGGAGAATGACTGGAGAATGGAAAATTCTAGGTCAAAATAGCCGATTCGGAAAGTGAGATGAAAGTGAGAATTTTTCTGGTTTGGCTATTTTGACCTAGAATTTTTCATTCTCCAATCATTCTCCAGTCATTCTCCAGTCATTCTCCTGCTTTTCACGCTCTCTGAATAACCCTGTAAATATACATAATGGCCAAGGTTCCAGCCCTAGCGTGGACAGCACAAAAAGAAGGACCGGTCACTCAATGCTCAGCATCAGGGGGATCTTTCATTAAAGGAGCAGCAACATTTCAGTTCTAGTCCTAGTCGTGGTGGCACTAGAAGGTCCTAAGACTAGTGCAGAAACATTGTTTCTCCTTTAGTAAAAGCTCCCGCTTATGCTAAGCCTTGTGTGTCCGGTCCTTCTTCTATTTCTGCTGTCCTCTGCAGCTCCTCTGCATTAATTTAGATAGGAGCACCTCTGACTTCTCAGGTTTCCATGAGGAGCACAAATTTTACAGGTCTAGTCCTAGGACCTTTCTCAAGCCATCAGGACCAGGACTAGGACCAAAACCTTGCTGCTCCTCCAGTAAAAACTCCTAATGATGCTAAGCCTTGTGCAACCAGTCCTTCTCCTTCTACTGTCTTTGGTATCAACATGTGAAATCCAGGTCTGGAGTTTACCAGTCTCTTCTCTAGGTCATCTGCTCTCTGGGTATATAGCTGTGCTTGCATTGGGTAAATTGCAAGATGTCACTGTGTACACCACCTCAAGTAGGTGGGCTAGAATCATTACATGTAGTCTAGTCTTACATGGTGTTTACCATCACCTCTACCATATATGTTGCTGTGTGGCCCAGCAAAAATGAAAAAATTACCGAATCACTGAATCACCGAGCTCTGCATCCGAGCCATCACGTGACATTCCTGTGACTGAAAACCACGTAAAAAATTCAATTTTATTTCCCCAAATCTTTATAATCAAACCCCGTACACAAATTAACATTATTTCCATGTAACCTAGCTATGATGAGCCTTGCTGGAGCAGTGTCTAGGTTTTCAGTGCGGCGGCGGCCATCTTGGAATGTTATCCTGTAAACATGTAACATTGTGAATATATTTATTTTCTGTTAATCTGTATATTTGTGCAATTTCTTTTTAATATTTTGCATTTTATTACTTTTGTATTTCTGTAACAATTCAATGTTCTTGAACCCAGGACATACTTGAAAACGAGAGAAATCTCAATGTATCCTTCCTGGTAAAATCCTTTATAAATAAATAAATATCCCAGTATCAAACCCCCAATATCTGTTAATGATAAAATAAAGACACCTGGCTACAGAGAGTGTGCGTTGCTGGCAGCCAATCAGAACTTAGGATGGGCAGAGCAGCTCCCAGCATTCCTCTGGGCAGGAAACAGGAAGTGCTTCTTTGAAAATCTAAAATAAAAATGCTTCTGCACAGAGTTTAAAAGTGACCCACACGCGGCACAGACACTTTATGAAACCTGATATGACAGAGCGGAGACTTTCTGCTGAAAGAGACACTTTAAGGGACTATTTAAGTTCAATAGCTGGATATCTCGTTTTCAAGGGATGGGGGCGTCGATGAAAAATGTTTTAGTAGAAACCTGAGGCCTGTTCAATACCTCAGCCGCTGCAAGTGCTAAGTTAGCAGCTTGCATTGAACGCCGTTCAACCGCTCAGCGCTCAGCAGTGCTAACCTAGCACTTGCAGCGACCCGAGGAGATGCTGAGTGTGACGTTTTAAAGATGGCCGCCGCCTCGAAGCAAGTAATAATTCAGTACAGCAATGTTAATTTTGAGGTTTTTGTTCACCAAAGCACAAAATATTTATTTATTATTTCCCCCTGCACATAGACATATATTACAGTTCAATTTATATATTGTTTCAGAAGTAAACATAACGTTTATTCATTAAAAACTATCATTTGTGGTGTGTGCATACAAAACAGAATTGTGCTGACTGCTTCTCTTTATTATATTTTGTCCGAGTGATCCGAAAAACAATCTGAATTTTTCATTAAGAAATCGTCGGCCATTTTGGATTCAAAATTCGCATCCAAAGGGTTCAACGACACTGCTGCAGCAAACTGAATTGCTGCGCTGCAGCAATTCAGCAGCTGCTGAGGTCTTGAACAGGCCTCTGTAAGCATTTTTTTTTTTTCACGCATCTCTCCCTGAACACCTGGTCAGGCAAAAAAAAACGACGACAAGGCCTCATTCCAGCAATTTCCAAAATACGGGACATTTACCAACGCTAAATATAGAGCCCTGATTTGTGTATACGGCTCCTTCGCCGTTTACCCCGCGGCCTCCAAACACAAGTTGTATTTGGATTACACTGACAGGACCCTGACGGTATTTGTTGTTTGTTTTGTTTTTTTTCCATGGATCCATGGAAAGATGAAGATCCGTTCTAAATGCCGCGTGTCGTCGTTCCTTCAGAGACGTCATCGCGAATGAATGAAATGTTATTGTCTTTGCATGCGGGACACAAGAGCCTCTCCATCAGTAATGTGAAAACACGGGCGATCCTATCAGCCAACCTCTTTCCGAAGCAAAGCAAACGGAACAAAAAACACACAAAATATATATATATATACACCCTCTGAAACTTGTTACTGCAGCGATGTTTAGGATGGTTTCGCAAAATAAACAGTCTTTTCATTCCATAAAAACCTGGACCTCAATCTGTCAGCGTTGATAAGTGTGAGCTGAGGCTTACTGCGTTCCAGCATGTATATTTTTAATAAACTATTGCCCATCTTAACCCCTTCAGCGACAGAGGAGCCCGGGACCTGGATCTATGCTATATCGTTGAAAGTGAAATTAATTTGTTGCAAACAAATTTCTTTTGCATTTGGGCATTAGAAAATGCCCCTACTGTTTTAGCAGCGTGGACATGATACTCGAGGTGCAAACATTTTGTAAAACCAGCTGGGAATGTGTCGGAATGACATCTACCCAGTTGATCATGAACAGAGGACAGTACTGCAGTAACTCCTTTTGGCCAGCAGATGGCTGCATCTCCCTGTCAAATAGGTTATTACAGTAAGGAACGCATCAGTATACAATGATATTTTCAAATATTTCTTACTGTATAATTCCTTAAAAAATATTTTCCAAAAAAAAAAAAAAAAACAACAACATAAAACACTGGTTCCTGCTAGTGGTTTTTTTTTTTTTGGAAAATCATTTGCTGGTGAAGTGGTTAACAGATATCTTCAGGAAATTAACAACGCACTAGTAGTGTGACCTGTTTTGCAGCAGCGTTGGTGTATATCTCTTTTTTTGTGTAATATTTGCCTCCTGCTTGTAACGCACAGGTGGCATCACCACAGACGCAGCAGCTCTTCAATGTGTTCTGGCATCCCGGCACCACAGACACGCAAACCCGTTTTCCTTTAATGAGCAGGAGAAAAAGGATTAAATGTAAAAAAAAAAAAAAAAAAAATATATATATCATAACTTTTTTTCTGCAAATTCAAACTACATTAAAGAAACACTCTTTAGTTCTCTTTTCTGGCCTTAAATAGTTTGGCGGATCCTGCTGAGCCTCTGAACAATTATTTTATACTTTTTTCGTTTCAGGTGATTTTACTCCCCTTTTGTCACTCGCCGCGCGCTGCTCCTCCTCTTCGTCTCAGGTACTCCCAAATTCGGAAGTCCCTGAAGCTTTTCTGCATAAATTGCTTGCTTATGTAACTTGTGCAGCGTAGGAGCCACAAACTGCGTAGCGCTACGAGATTCGCACACTTTACGTACACAAGTTGCGTGGCGCCTGCGCAGAGCGATGGGTCAGAGCTGCACGCGCATGCACAGGTGTGATCCATCGCTGCCTCTCTGAGAACACTCGCTACAGCGATTGGCCTCAAAGGGTGACATTGGCCACTCTGTGTGTGACATCACTAGTGACCAATATGGTGACCGGCAGCCGGGAAATTCAAAATCCCGGCTTCTGTTGACACTGGGTGAGGTGGAGAAAACTCTTCAAATTCACCCAGCTTTTTAGGCAGATCGGGGTGCTGGGGTGGGGGAGAAGGGGGGCACTCCTCACTTTCTGACCACTTTATAAATGTAGGACAGTATTATGAAGTTAGTGCTAAAACGGGGATGCTGCGGTGGATAATGTGCGCCTGCAGGTTTCCCCTTAGCATCCCTATTTTAACTCCATATTACGGGGCAGGCGCTGATTCAGCAGCCTGCCCCGTAATGCAGCGCTAACACTCCATGGAGTCTTGTGCCGCCGGGCCACGTGACCTACAGGATCTCGCTCTGTCACGAGATCGTGCAGGTCTGCGGAGTGATTAGTGGAGGGAGACTGGGGACTTTTTTTCTCCAGTCTCACTCTGCTCCTGATGGCCAGAAGCGGAGGATCGGGTTGCCATTTGCGCCGCAGGATGAGATGTGCGTATCTGATTTTTTGGGGGGGTTAAACTGGTGCTAGATGATTCCGAAGAAGGACTTTGTAATCCTAACGCTAATTAACTCTTTTTCCGCTCCCCATGTAAAGCATAAGGAGCACAAAGTACAGTAAGCTTCTGGAATCGAGCGCAATACCGATGCGCTAATGTCTTTTTTTTAACCCGTTTGTGTTCGGATTGTAATATGGGGGTCCTGCGTTAGGGCCACTTAACCTAACGTTAACGCTCACATAGCTGAGACAAGGGTTAAGTTTGAAATAGGGCCCATAAAGTGGTCAGGAGGATGAGTAGAGTGTCCCTTTAACTGAGCAGCCCTGAAAGACATATTAACACTTTATTCCCTGCAAGTCATTTTGCATCTTAAATATCAAGCACAGCGGATAACATGTTGCATAAGGAATGGTTCCATTCACCGCACAAAGCCTTTTTTTCTTTTAATTGAGATAATATTGCCAGGTCTGATGGTTTCAAACGGCAACATTAAAACAGAATACAGGTGGAAGCATAAAATCCTGTTTGCTTTCCCCCCAAACTGCTAAAGCTCCACATTAGAAGTCCCCTGGGCTGTGTCGTAGACAAGAATGCCTGAATAAATAGAGATTTATTAGCCGTGTGAATTCATTCCTAACACATCCTCCGTGTGTTTCCATTCACTTAATAGTTCTTTGACAGAAACCGAACCCGATCCTACCAAGGGATCGCGAAAAAGAGATGTAACATTGCAGATAAGAACCCGTAAACCACCGGCCTGCAAGGTCAACACTGGAAGCGAAACGCGTCAGGGAGCTTCACCTGAGTCCCACGGAGACGTTATGTTACAAAACATTGCTTGTGGAAGGAACGAGCTACAAAGCAGACACGGTCAGAGTATGTGCAATGAAGGAGACATTGTTTTGCTCCTTGTGTCTGTTAAAGCTCTGGGTAAACACAGCTGTTTGTCAGGAATGCTCGCTGGCGATAATGTAAACTGTCTGTGTTAATAATGGCGCGCCCCTCTTTGCGAGTGTGGGAGGCTAGCTGTTTTGTCTTGCTGGAAAGAGACACAAAACTCGTTGTGCCAGCTTTTGTTTTACAAAGTGGCATCTGGTTATGGGTTACCAGAGTGAAGAGAAAAGGGAATAAGAAGAAAAAAAAGAAGTAAAAAATCACAAATTCCTCCTGGGCCGCTCTCCAATCCAAATGCCGAAATGTGAATCACGGCTGAACGTATAAATAGCAGAGGAAACGGTATGGAAACACTGAGATCGATAAGGAGCAGCGGGGAGGGGAACCCAAAAAAAACGAGATGGAAATGTTTTCCGACAAAATATTTTGTGCCGGGGGAAAGAAATAATATTTAAAGGAAAGCAAAGAGCTGAGATTCGACGAAGAATAATAAAATTTGGGATACACGGCATTCCCGTCGACGTACAGTCTAAAAACTGAGGATTCTTCACTTTCTCCCCAAAACAGGCTGGAAGAAGGATAAATTCTTGCTCAAGTCACGTGGTTAAAGTAATCTCCTGATTTGACTATTGTAATAATCTTCTAGCTGGCCTCCCTCTCTCCCTCCTCTCCCCTCTACAATCTATTCTGTATCCCTCTGCCAGGCTCATCCACCTCAAGTGCCGCTCCCCTCTGCGAGTCCCTTCACTGGCTCCCCATTCACTGCAGAATTAAATTAAAAATCCTTACCCTGACCTACAAAACCCTCACTAACTCAGCTCCCCACTACCTGTCCTCACTAATCACCAAATACACCCCAGCCCGCTCCCTAAGGCTGGGGTCAGACCAGCGCACTTTTAACGTGCGTTCTGGCGCACATAATTACGGCCGCACTAGCAGCAAATGACGGGCAATGACGGCCAATATACGATGTACGGTCGCACAAAAGTCCGGCCACGCAACGCAAGTGGAAAATGAAAGCATTTTTTCGAGAACGCAGAACCGCTAGTACGGACGTACAGAGTGAGCAGCTGCGGCATAGCGGCGTGTGTGCGTGATTAGGAGACGTCAGACACTGCTAATGTCCAGCCTACATAACGTCCAGACGCAAAAAGAGTTTTATTGACGATCCGAAAAAATCACGCACGAAAAATGCGCGTCGTATGACCGTTTTCGCGCACTCCATGAAAAAATACGTCAATTCGTTCGGACGCACTTTTTTACGTTCGCGTGTAAAAATGCTTTCGTTTGACCCTAGCCTAAGATCAAACAGTGACCTGCACCTATCTTCTCCCGCATCACCTCTTCCCATGATACACTGCAGGATTTCTCACGCGCAGCCCCATCCTCTGGAACGCTCTCCCTCATACTGTCAGACTTTCCCTTAAAGACATTCCTATTCAGGCAAGCCGACCACCCGACTGACGCAATCAGTCCATCACTCTCACCTTGCAGTCCGTTCCTCTCACCTTGCAGTCCCTCAATCTCACCTTGCAGTCCATCACTCCCACTTTGCAGTTCATCACTCTCACCTTGCAGTCCATCACTCCCACCTTGCAGTCCATCACTCTCACCCTGCAGCCCCTGACTCTCACCTTGCAGTCCATTACTCCCACCTTGCAGTCCCTCTCTCTCACCTTGCAGTCCATCACTCCCACTTTGCAGTTCATCACTCTCACCTTGCAGTCCATCACTCTCACCTTGCAGTCCATCACTTCCACCTTGCAGTCCATTACTCCCACCTTGCAGTCCCTCTCTCTCACCTTGCAGTCCATCACTCCCACTTTGCAGTTCATCACTCTCACCTTGCAGTTCATCACTCTCACCTTGCAGTCCATCACTCTCACCTTGCAGTCCATCACTTCCACCTTGCAGTCCTCTCCTCCTGTTTCTCACCCTCCAATCCTTCTAGATTGTAAGTTCCCACAGGAATAGGGCCCTTGTTTTCTCCTGTACTGGTTTATTAAATGTTATTTAATGTATTGTAACCCTGTCTACGTTGTGCCCATTGTACAGTGCTGCGGAATATGCTGGCGCCATATAAATAAATAATAATAATAAAATAATAATTGCTGCTACACTAACATTCGCAGCTCATGTCATTAGGGTTTACACACCCGCAGAACCTTTATCAACTAAATTTATGCCTCAAAGATTTTGCACAAAATACACATTTTTCATTAGGAATAACAAAACTGTTCTATGGTTTGTATCAAGAACAAATTAAGGAACATGTAGGCGATCAAAAAGGATCCATTCACCAGGACATACTTGAAAACGAGAGAAATCTCAATGTATCCTTCCTGGTAAATTCCTTTTAAAAAAAAAAAACATTAGGGATTGCCTGCACATACCCGGCGCAACCCCTGTGCGTGCGTATTAGATGCATGTATTCTTTTTCGCACAGGGCTCGCGGCTCGGAAACACAACTGTCCATGGAGTCCTATGTACTCCAGGAAGTTATACTAGCGTCGGTGCGGAAGCGCTACCGCGAGTATCACAGCGGTTAGCGCTGCATTCTGGGGCAAGGTGCCGAGGTAGCATCTGACCCAGAATATCGCAATGACATGGAGAGACGCTACAGGGAAACCTGTAGGTGCTGAATTCACCGCAGGGTCCCCAGAGTGCAGGGAAAACCCTCAAGCCCGCTGAAAACCTGCCGGAACCGCCGCAAAAAAAACACCGAACATGTCGACAAAAGCCGCCGAGCCGCTGATCACAGTGCAGACCAGCCGCCGGAAAAAGCCGACAAGCTGACGAATGGGGTAAAACCAAAAAGGAAAACAATACGCTTGAAAGTGTCAAAATTGAAACGCTGTTTGTAAAAAATCTACTGAACGAAAATACCAGAAATTTATATATAAAATCCAATGAATGATAATAAAAAGGGCTGTTACAAAATCAATAAATCAAGAGACTTTTTACAGCAGATTAAAATAATAAACGTACATGGTACAGGAGGGGTGGGGTCGCGTCTATTCCCCGATGGGGCGGCTGCAACCACCAAATGTATCCAGCCCAGCAACATGTATAAAACATAACAAGGAGAAAAAAGTAATCTGCGCTTATTCCCATTATACCGTGTGAAACAAAACGCAATTAGAGACTTTGGTTTCTATTAATGGCCATTAAGAGTGTAAGCTCACCCGCCAATGTCACTGTTTGTTAGATATTGGTTAAAAACGGGAATATTTTTAACATTGAAGCCTATGGGATTCGCCTGATTAAACCTGTCGAATGAAACCACTGAACATCAGGGCATTTCACTGACATTTCTCTGCTGTTCAATGTGAATATATTAACCATTGCTTCTCTATGAGGGATTTCCTTACCGTCGAACAGGCACCGTACTGGCTGGCAATCCGACAATATTTGGCAAATTGCCTGCTCTCTGAATAGCCGAATGGCCCCAAAATGTCACCATACGAGGAAACTCACTGTTCAATGACATTTCGGGCCTCTCTGAATATCCCCTTTTATCTTGCTGCCTCCCTCCCTGGGGGAAAGGGGGGGCTCTCTAGATTTTTGTGCCTACAGGCCCCCCTGTAAACCTGGCCCTGCTCACAGGCGCACACACTTACACCCACACAGATATTCCCAGTCAGTATTCCATTTACCATAATGGACCGTCGAAAACAGCTGAACATCCTCCATAATCCACTGGTACTAACGAGGATTCAACACTCTGTCCGTTGACAATTTATTGGTGGCGTTTTTCCAGTTCCAGCTGGCGACCTCCTGACATTAGAGGTTGGGACATTTATATCTGAGCTACTGAACTTGGCTTTGGAACAGAATGTTCTCCTTTTGTCCTATTACTCCCCCTTCTTTTATATTTTATGCACAGTTATCATCGGGGTGTGGGTCTCTGGGTCTTTCTGAGGATAGTCTGGAACATTTCCGGAGACTTTTGTCCTCTGCCGGTCGGATACTCTACAACTATGGCAAAGCGTAGACTGGCCGAGGTCACTGGTGATTGTAGTCCCAACTAGGGATGAGCCGAACACCCCCGTGTTCGGTTCGCATTCGAACTCGAACAATTTCAAAAGTTCGAGTTCGGACGCGAACACGATCCGAACTCAATGCAAGTCAATGGGACTCGAACGTTCGATTTTTAGAGTGCCCTCCAAGAGGGCATATATGCAAGATATTTGCCATAAAAGGTGTATGGGGGTCCGGGTAGTGCCCTGGGGGACAGGAAACAAGGACAAAAAGTTTTAAAAAAAGACATTTTTAAAGGAACAGTGATTTTTCCATGAAATAAGGGTTACAAATAAAAACGAAAAATTCCTTCAAATATCGTGCCTAGGAGGTCCCCATAACCTGCCCGTGAAGTGGCGGATTTGTCGGATGTATAGAAACATTTAAAAAGAAAAAAAGGACATTTCAAATGACGGTAAATGTTTTTCCTTTAATCTATTCATAAACAACTGCTTGGGGCGGCAGCCTGTATGAAAAGAGGAGACGTTTTAGGACACACAGAACAAGTTTAGTGATTTTTTGTCTAAATTATGGTGAAACTTATGCAGGCTTTGGATGAAAGTAACAACAGGTGCATTAAAATTGGACCTTTGGTGCCAGCTAGTGCCTTCACACCGTAACCCCTCTGAGGTATTGTGGAAGAGTGCAGTGGTGGACTTTGCATTTAAATATTAAAATGATTGGAATAGCTGCACACGACGCGCCGGTGTATGCAGCGTCTAACAGCATGGGAGACGGGAGGCTGCGCTTGTTGGGGGATCCAGGAATCAGGTGAGTAATAGAAAGAAAAAAAAAAGTTTTATTTTATGTTCCTTGGGACATTTAATAATGTCCTTGGATTTTTTTTTAGAAATGTGTCGCCTTACCTTAGCCTGGTAGTCAGTCAGTGGAGGCTCCCTGGATCCTGGTTGTGGGGGGGGTCTGCCGTGGCTGCAGGTGCAGTGGCTCCCTCCCTGAACCGCCTCTCTGCCACATGCACCTGGCCGGCTAGCCCGCACAGTCGCAGCTCTGTCATCCGGCGGCCACATGCTCAAATTTCCAGAACTCTGGTATAAGTCAGTGATACAGCCTGATAGACTTTGCAGTGCCAACACATAGATTAAAATTTACAGAACTCTGGTATAAATCGGTGATACAGCCTGATAGCCTGGCAGCAGCTGGCAGTGAGAAGACACAGATTACAATTCCCAAATATCTGCTAGAAGTATGTGGGACCCCCTGTTAGCTGGCAGTGAGAAGACACGGATTACAATTCCCAGCTATCTGCTAGAAGTCTGTGAGACCCCAATAGCTGGCAGTGAGAAGACACAGATTACAATTCCCATATATCTGCTAGAAGTATGTGGGAACCCCTGATAGCTGGCAGTGAGAAGACACAGATTACAATTCCCAGATATCTGCTAGAAGAAAGTGAGACCCCAATAGCTGGCAGTGAGAAGACACAGATTACAATTCCCATATATCTGCTAGAAGTATGTGGGAACCCCTGATAGCTGGCAGTGAGAAGACACAGATTACAATTCCCAGATATCTGCTAGAAGAAAGTGAGACCCCCTGATAGCTGACAGTGAAAAGACACAGATTAAAATTCCCAGATAATTATCTGCTAGAAGAAAGTGCCTCTCTGAGAACGCTCGCTACAGCGATTGGTCTCAGAGGGTGACATCGGCTGCTCTCTGTGTGACCTCACTAGTGACCGATCTGGGAGCCAACATCTGGGAAATTAAAAATCCCGGCTGCTGGTGACTCTCAGTGGGTTGGAGGAAACTCCTCTGCTTCACCCAGCAATATCTCCAGAACGGGGTAGCTGGGAGTGGATCTGCACAACCTGACCACTTTAAAACACTATAGTGGTCAGGATGAGTAGAGCGTCCCTATAAAAACCCTCAACCCTGACCCTCTCCTTATTCTTTTTTTGGGGAAAGTAACAAAACACAGGTGCTTTTTCAAGCCTTTTCCGGGCAGCGGCGTGCTAAAAATCCCGTGTAAATATTTAAAGTGTATTTTTACGGGCCTGCGCACCGTGTATGTGTTTCGGTAAACGCGGCGTAACAGCTTCCTCCGGGACTATAACGGGAGCCGTAAGAGGAACAAGTGTCAAAGGAATGTGGTAACATTGTAACTGCTGCGCTCTCTTCCCAGGTCCCGCAGACCCACGTGGCGTGAAAAGGGCTATTCTCGCCGCGAGGACATAGGAAATTGAAGAATGGCTTGCTCTGTAGCTCCGGCCAAACCAGCAAATGTTATGGATCATCTGGGAACTTAGAAAGTCTGCAGGATATGAGTGATGGTATCCTGTGTTTTGTAAAAAGGAGAAAAAAAAAAAGTACCAACACAGCTGCTTGGTCCAGGCAACGAAAAAAACACCGCATAGGAGCCGCGTCAAGTGTTCGTCTTTACGGGGCAGATTATTTCTCATTTATTGAACTGTTCAACCTGCGAAATGTGAGAAACACCAACAGGACATGCTGAGCCAGGCCCAAGCCCCTAATGAATGGCTTATTTTTTTACAGGCACCGAGGAAGCTCAGCGGGGAAGTGTTTCGCGGTGTGTTTATGCACCGTGATAGCCGTGAAACGAAGCCAGCGGAGGGGTGACGTCCAACGCTTCGTACGCTCAACCACCAGAAGGAAAAATATTTAATTTCCCATCTGTCGCCCTCTGCTCTCCTCATTATTAGGAGTTTAGGGGAAGTAACAGTAAACACCCAGAGGCAGAGCCGGTAATGACTTTTCTACGGAATTAACTTAAAAGAAACAGTCAGGGTTCCAAGACCAATAGTCGCAGGCTGTACCGGCTTCGAGGCAGAGACCGGAGGAGGTCATTAGGCTTCTAAGAAAGAGGTTGGACACTTGTTCGAGGCAGCTTTAAAAGCGGCTGAAGAAATGTAACAAGTAAAGGTGTGACAAGGAATTTTAGGGAATTGGACAGATTTTTCTGATGGCCAAGAGACGCCGGGCATGGGCCGTTTTCTAATAATAAGGGGTCTGCAGTGGCATGAGAGAAGACGTCCGGAGTGTTGCATGTGGGATAGCTTAAAAACTGGTATTAACATATAAAATATCTGGATATTTTAACATAGGGGCTGTTGGAGCTGGAGCTCCAGGCCCAAGGCCTGAAATAGGCCCACTGCATGCCAATGAATATAAATAGGCCCAACAGAATCTTCAGCTCCTTCCCATAAAGATCATAATCCAGCCCTGTGTGTATATATTACAATATAGTATAGTATATTGGGCGCTGACAACACTCATTTGGTATGCACCCCTCCCTGTTCACAGGTGTTTTCCATCTTGGCTGCCTATAAAGAACTTGTTTGGGAGCTCCATGAAGGATTGTGCCTCCAGCAAGTGAGTTGATCCTGTAAATGCAGATTCGGGCATGATAGATAGGACTTGTCAACGATGGGATACTTTGGCGATTGTGATAGGCTTAACCCCTTCACTACCAATATTGAGATATCTCGGATTTCAAAGGCACCATCTGGTGCCCCGATATCGAGATATCTCGATGTGCTGTTCTACAGCCCAAAAGCAAATGAAATTTGTTCGCTGCAAACGGATTTCATTGGCTTTTGAGCTGCAGAAGGTGCCCCCAAAGTTTTAGCCCTGTGGACATAATGCCCAAGGAGCTAAAACTGTGTAAAATCATCAAAAATGAATGTCGGACATCAGCATTCAGCAAGCTGATACCTTGTAACAGTGAAACACTCACTGCAACTGTAACTCAATTTGGCACCATCTACTGGCCAAAAATGTTAGTACAGTAAAAAAAAAATCATTAGGAGTACTTTTCAATGTATCCTTCAGTATACTTAATTAAAAATGATTCTTCAAAAAACACTGGTTTCTGACAATATATATATCCAAACAAACAGGAGAGCAGCACTCTGTCCTATCAATACCAAAAATTGCCAGCGTTTAATCCCTTCACTACCGAGATTGAGATATCTCGGGCTTCAAAGGCACCATCCGGTGCTCCGATATCGAGATTTCTCGATCTGCAACTCAAAAGCAAATGAAATTTGCTTGCAGCAAACTAATTTTGATTGCTTTGAGCTGCAGAAGGTGCCCCCAAAGGTTTAGCCCTGTGGGCATAATGCTCAAAGGGCTAAAACTGTGTATAATCGGCTGATGAGTGCCCTGACATCGGACATTCAGTAAGCCGATACAGTTGCAGCTTGTGGTATACAACGGCTGTAACTCAATTTGGCAGTAGACGTCACCATCTACTGGCCAAATATGCTATTACAATAAGGAATACTCTGAGAATATGCCCAAATATTTCTTACTGTATAATTAATTTTACTTTTTTTTAAAAAAAAACCACTGGTTTCTGACAATGATTTTTTTGGAAAATCACTTGGTAGTGTAGGGGTTAATTGCATGGGTTCCAATGCAATATATAGGTCTGGTATATGTAACAAACATTTATGATAAAATGTTATTCTAAAACACTTAGCAGATAAATAATAGTAATAAATAAACATTTAGCAGGTCAATAATAATAATTTTATTTATTTACTAGGTGGAAAGGCTGCCCAGAGGGCAGTCTATTGATGTTGTCGCCAGGTCAGAATTCAAGTCCACATAGTTTTTTTTCAATGTCCTATCCAAGAGTATCTCTCTATATAAATACGTTTGTAACGCGTCCATCGCCATCCCATCCGCAACAGGAGGGCCGACTGAGCAGCTGTGATGGGTGCGCGCACAGCTGACAGCGCATTACAAAGGAATTTATATATTAGAGTAGGTTCCTCTTCCCTCTTAGATTGTAAACTCACAGGAACCGGACCCCCAGATTGTAAACTCGTGGGACCCCTCAGATTGTAAGCTCATGGGGCCCCTTAGATTGTAAACTCATGGGGCCCCTTAGATTGTGTTGGGCTTGGGCGGGCATTTTTTTTGTAGCGTATACATTATGCGTATATTTAATGGCACGTGGTATGCATGGCATGGCAGGCTGGTATTTAGGCACACTGATATTATGAGACACTGGTATTATGAATGGCAGACTGGCATTATGGCTGGCAGACTGGCATTGTGCATGGCAGACTGGTAATATGGCTGGCAGACTGGTAATATGGCTGGCGAACTGGTAATATGGCTGGTAAACTGGTAATGTGGCTGGCAGACTGGTATTGTGCCTGGCAGACTGGTATTGTGCATGACAGACTGGTATTGTGCATGACAGACTGGTAATATGGCTGGCGAACTGGTAATATGGCTGGCGAACTGGTAATATGTCTGGCAGACTGGTATTGTGCATGGCAGACTGGTAATATGGCTGGCGAACTGGTATTGTGCATGGCAGACTGGTATTGTGCATGGCAGACTGGTAATATGGCTGCCGGACTGGTAATATGGCTGCCGGTCTGGTAATATGGCTGCCGAACTGGTAATATGGCTGGCAGACTGGTTTTGTGCATGGCAGACTGGTAATATGGCTGGGAACTGGTATTGTGCATGGCAGACTGGTAATATGCATGGCAGACTGGTATTGTGCATGGCAGACTGGTAATATGGCTGGGAACTGGTATTGTGCATGGCAGACTGGTAATATGCATGGCAGACTGGTATTGTGCATGGCAGACTGGTAATATGGCTGGGAACTGGTAATATGCATGGCAGACTGGTATTGTGCATGGCAGACTGGTAATATGCATGGCAGACTGGTATTGTGCATGGCAGACTGGTAATATGGCTGGGAACTGGTATTGTGCATGGCAGACTGGTATTGTGCATGGCAGACTGGTAATATGGCTGCTGGACTGGTAATATGGCTGTCGGTCTGGTAATATGGCTGCCGAACTGGTAATATGGCTGGCAGACTGGTTTTGTGCATGGCAGACTGGTAATATGGCTGGGAACTGGTATTGTGCATGGCAGACTGGTAATATGCATGGCAGACTGGTATTGTGCATGGCAGACTGGTAATATGGCTGGGAACTGGTATTGTGCATGGCAGACTGGTATTGTGCATGGCAGACTGGTAATATGGCTGCTGGACTGGTAATATGGCTGTCGGTCTGGTAATATGGCTGCCGAACTGGTAATATGGCTGGCAGACTGGTTTTGTGCATGGCAGACTGGTAATATGGCTGGGAACTGGTATTGTGCATGGCAGACTGGTAATATGCACGGCAGACTGGTATTGTGCATGGCAGACTGGTAATATGGCTGCCGGACTGGTAATATGGCTGCCGGTCTGGTAATATGGCTGCCGAACTGGTAATATGGCTGGCAGACTGGTTTTGTGCATGGCAGACTGGTAATATGGCTGGGAACTGGTATTGTGCATGGCAGACTGGTAATATGCATGGCAGACTGGTATTGTGCAGGGCAGACTGGTAATATGGCTGGGAACTGGTAATATGCATGGCAGACTGGTATTGTGCATGGCAGACTGGTAATATGCATGGCAGACTGGTATTGTGCATGGCAGACTGGTATTGTGCATGGCAGACTGGTAATATGGCTGCCGGACTGGTAATATGGCTGCCGAACTGGTAATATGGCTGGCAGACTGGTTTTGTGCATGGCAGACTGGTAATATGGCTGGGAACTGGTATTGTGCATGGCAGACTGGTAATATGCATGGCAGACTGGTATTGTGCATGGCAGACTGGTAATATGCATGGCAGACTGGTAATATGCATGGAAGACTGGTATTGTGCATGGCAGACTGGTAATATGGCTGGAAACTGGTAATATGCATGGCAGACTGGTATTGTGCATGGCAGACTGGTAATATGCATGGCAGGCTGGTATTGTGCATGGCAGACTGGTAATATGCATGGCAGACTGGTATTGTGCATGGCAGACTGGTAAAATGCATGGCAGACTGGTAATATGCATGGCAGACTGGTATTGTGCATGGCAGGCATGGCAGACTGGTAATATGGCAGGCCGGGCACGGAGGAGATGGAGGCCGGGCACGGAGGAGATGCAGGCCGGGCACGGAGGAGATGGAGGCCGGGCACGGAGGAGATGCAGGCCGGGCACGGAGGAGATGGAGGCCGGGCTAGGAGGAGATGCAGGCCGGGCACGGAGGAGATGGAGGCCAGGCGCGGAGGAGATGGAGGCCGGGCACGGAGGAGATGGAGGCCGGGCACGGAGGAGATGGAGAAAACAAATCCGATCCATTGGAGAGGCGCTGTGCTGTGCGCCTCTCCAATGGATCGGATTTGTTTTGTCCCTCCCGCACGCCGGCTGTGCGCGTGCCGCGGCAGGTTGCGCGCGCATGCGCAGTAGGGTTTTGGCGACGGACACGCCAGCCCTTATTGTTTTATAGTATAGATAAAAAGATTTTACCAGGAAGGATACATTGAGATTTCTCTCGTTTTCAGGTATAAATAAACGCTTAGCATATACATAATAATAATAATAAATAAACGCTTAGCAGATCAATAATAGTAATAAATAAACATTTAGCAGATCAATAATAATAGTAATAATAATTAAATGTTTAGCAGATAAATAATAATAATAATAAATAAATGCTTAGCAGATAAATAATTAATAATAATAATAATAAATAAATAAATAAACGCTGAGCAGAAAATAATTCCCTAATAAATGAGTTTTAACAATAAAAAAAACAATAAACAAAGCCATGATGTGAGCTCCTTGGGCCTTCTGTCCATATTGGAATGTATATTTCCATCGGGGATTTAACGTTTTCAGGGCTGTGGCTTCTTTCTCTTTATTTCTTTTACATTTTTCTGCTCTTATCCTTATATCTCTTTCATTATGACCTTCGATGCCTTGGAATTTGTCCAAATCGGACATAACACCCCTCCCCCTTTATTAATTCTAGGAATCAGCCCATCCTCATACTCCACAGATTTGAGAAATCTCCTTCTCAAAATGATCTATTTTTTTTCCTAACTCACAAAAAGAACGAGGAAGGTTCGGGTAAAACAGACCTGGATCCGAGAAACTGATTATTTTATGTATGACGTCATGCGTTGTGAAGGACGGGAGTAATAATGTATCAGAGGATAAATCACACGGAGGACATTACCAGCTTCACGCAGTCAAAAAAAGGGAAAGACGAACGTTGGATTTCATTTTTTTTCCGCAAAAATTGCCAAAATCGATGCACCGAGCAGACACTGCATCCATCACCATTGTAATAATTGCCGTGTGAGGTTCTAATCTTTGCAATTATATGGGTGTTATATTGTCTCTAGTGTTGTGTTTGTATTCCAGGCGCATATCTGGCAGCCCGTCATAAACCCAGTGGATATTTCACCAATAATTGGACTGAGCTACCATGGCGATATCCCCCCCCCGTTTTGTTTTCCTAATTAGCATGTAGGACATTGGACAAGCATTTGGTGGAACGCATCGGTACAGCTGGATTTCATGAATGGAGCGCAAGCACCAATGCCCATTTTAAGGATACAGAAAGAGCAAGGATACCGAACGATGACTAGTGGAGGCCATGGGACAAATGACCTTCACATCCAAATCCGAAGCTGCTGCAGAGATACCGGCCTCACAAACACATTGAAACATTTAACGTTTAATTCACTCCCAAGATCAAGATAACTCAATCTGCAACTGAGCAAGACAGAAGCAAATGTAATTAATTTGTTGCAAAGTAATTTTGTTTGCTTTTGGGCTCCAGAAGGTACCCCCAAAGTTTTAGCCCTGTGGGCATAATGCCTAAGAGTTAAAACTGTGTAGAATCAGCAAAAATGAATGTTGGACATCAGCATTCAGCAAGCTGATACATTGTAGCAGTGAAACACTCACTGCAACTGTAACTCAATTTGGCACCATTTGCTGGCCAAAAATGTTAGTGCAGAGCTACAACTGTTTAAAAACGGCTGGGAGTGTCTTTATTGGACATTCCTCAGCTGACACGGAGCCACGAGCTGCAGTTCTAATTGCAGTAACTCCTTTTGGCCAGCAGATGGTAACATTTCGCTTCCAAATAGGTTATTACATTACGGAACACACTTGGAATATTTCTTACTGTGTAATTCATTAAAAATGATTTTCCAAAAAAAAAATCTGGCTCGTTACAGTAATTTGTTTTTGAAAATCACTTAGTAGTGATTTTTCCCTAAAGCCAAGACTATTAAAAATATATATTTTATAGCAAAAAGTTACTGTGACGGAACGGCCGCTGCAAAGTGCATTTGATTTTGTTATATTTCGATTCTCTGATATCCGTGTATTATTCCCCTGTATTTAGATGCTGCGTGTATCTGTAACAGTTGCAGTTCCAAGTTTTTATAAAGTGCTAACAGGTTCCGTGGTGCTGCAAAATGGGTAAGCCAGAATAGCTATGTGCATACAAGTTGGACACACAGAACAGTAGGAGAGGACCCTGCTCAAGAGCTTACAATCTAACCATTTGTCTGTTTTCACCCTCCCTCTCCACCAGAAACTAGATTGAACTGGATATCACAGCCACATTCCCAGCCTTTCCTTTGTCTGGGGCCCAGGGCATTGTGTGTGGGTGGGGGGGGGAGGATTTTGCAGCTGGGAAATGCCGGGGAGTGTTTTTTTTACTTCTGAGTGTCTGAAGCTGAAAACCACGGAATAAAGGCATTCTGAGTTTGGTGTTCAATCGGCAAGCATGTGTCGTCTACTCTGTGCGGTACGATCACCTCCTAGTTCAGCAGAAAAAGGTGCCTGGCACACCAGGATCTGTAACAGTTACTTAACAATAAAATAACAAAAAATACTTTACTGCAGCATTCCAGCAGCCAGGGATTTGGCGGAATACAGGGAGAGCTGTGGGGCAGTCGCTGCTGTACATGAATCAGATTTAGGGGTTTATAATGAGTGGAAATCCCTGTACAGTACAGATACAAGATGTTGCTGTAATTGCCATACACAGGCATTATGCGGCACATACAGATAGAAGGTGTTACTGTAATTGCCATACACAGGCATTATGCGGCACATACAGATACAAGGTGTTGCTGTAATTGCCATACACAGGCATTATGCGGCCCATACAGATACAAGGTGTTGCTGTAATTGCCATACAGGCATTATGCGGCACATACAGATACAAGGTGTTGCTGTAATTGCTATACACAGGCATATGCGGCACATACAGATACAAGGTGTTGCTGTAATTGCCAGACACAGGCATTATACAGCACATACAGATACAAGGTGTTGCTGTAATTGCCATACACAGGCATTATGCAGCACATACATATACAAGGTGTTGCTGTAATTGCCATACACAGGCATTATGCAGCACATACAGATACAAGGTGTTTCTGTAATTGCCATACACAGGCATTATGCAGCACATACAGATACAAGGTGTTGCTGTAATTGCCATACACAGGCATTATGCAGCACATACAGATACAAGGTGTTGCTGTAATTGCCATACACAGGCATTATGCAGCACATACAGATAGAAGGTGTTGCTGTAATTGCTATACACAGGTATTATGCGACACATACAGATACTGTACTGTAATTGCCATACACAGGCATTATGCAGCACATACAGATACAAGGTGTTGCTGTAATTGCCTTACACAGGCATTATGCAGCATTATGCAGCACATACAGATACAAGGTGTTGTTGTAATTGCCATACACAGGCATTATGCAGCACATACAGATACAAGGTGTTGCTGTAATTGCCATACACAGGCATTATGCAGCACATACAGATACAAGGTGTTGCTGTAATTGCCATACACAGGCATTATGCAGCACATACAGATATTGCATTGCTAATAATCTCATTTTGATCACTACAAATCCTCATAAGTAGGAGATCTCACCATTTTATAATCTGTATGCAGCACATTTACTGACACAAAGGCCATTTCTGCCTGTGAGTGTGTGCTGACAATGCAGACCACGTGTGGCCAGATAAGGGAAGCCATCTAGAGTTTAGAACCTTTCAGCCCAAGTGATATTTCTGTAATGGATAAATTAATAAATGAAAAATTAAAAATGAGTAAATTTACATTTATATATTTTTTTATGTATCTGAGAACAACCATCATTGTGCATATTTTCTATGTTACCCTTTATCAAATTGTTAACTTCACATCCCCTGTTTCAAATAAATGTTGTGATAATATAGTTTCCCACAAAAAGCCCTTGGCAGTGAAGGGGTTAAGGGCAGGGGGGAGAAACATTTATTGGGGACAGAAATCTCGGTGAGCTCCTACACTTATGTTTTGGTAAAATCCCTGCGTTGTCTAAATCAAAGCGAGACAATGTTTTTACTAATGCTGTTACATAATGTAAGTTGCAGGAATGAGAATAAAATATATATCTTTAACCACCAGACGCCGTTCCCTGGGCCTGAACAGAACTCCCCATAAATCTTCCCCCAGCTTTTCTCGGATTAATCATATTTATACCAGTGACTGCACAGGATCACTGCTTCTACTGTCTTGATAATTTGAGACAAATGACCGTTCTGTGCACTTTGCATTTTATTTATTTTTTACCTTAAGAGCCTCATCCAGAACAAATGTCAGCTCTGAAAACACATGTTGGGTGTTTTATATATTTTATAGCTTATATATCTTTTACGCTCCCTGAACTCTCAGGCTGCGGTGACTGAGCTCAGGCAAAAAACCTGACAAACTACATATGGATAAAGCAAAACTAACATACTCCCAAGATTTTAGGGATTTTTAATTTTTTTATTTTTCTTCTTCCTTTCAGAGTTTTTTTTCTGGCAAGATAAACAAATAAATTGGAAAATAACACCGAGAAGCAGTAATACCTACCTTTAAAGATGCTTGAGATCATAAATATTCTTTTGACATTGGGGTAAAAATGTAACCGCTACAGTTACAAGCATTTATAAAGTGCCAACACGTTCCGTAGCGCTGTACAAAGGGAGAGACAGAATAACAAATATACATACACATTACACACACACAGAACAGTAGTGCCGCCGTTCTCGCCGCGGGATAAGAGGTGAGTATGTGATTTTTGGGGGGTTTTGAGCTGCATGTATCGGGTTCTGCAGCAGCGCAATCCATTACCTGCACCTCTGAGCTGGGGGTAACTTTTTCGTTCGGACCAAATGATCCCAACGCTAGTTACTCTGTGCTTTCACTTTGCGTTCCATATGTTAGGTATAAGGAGCACAAAGTACAGTAAACTCGCGCTACGAATCGCTAATTAACAAGCGCTAATGGGTGTTTTTAACGATTCGAAGTCAATGTGAGCGCAGCGCTATGACCTCCATTAACCCCTTCACCGCTGAGCCATTTCACCCCTGTGTGCTGAGCTCATTTTTAAGGTTTTTGCTCATCATGTTTAAACGCGATTTGAAGTCATGTTTTATTACACGACCCAGGCAAATTATATATCCTTTTTTTCGGCAGACTCGGAAGATTCATAATATATCATTATTATATGTATTTGTCATGCCTTGCCTGAATGCTATAACAAAAAATGCAATGAAATTTGAATTTTCAATCATCTACAGCGTGTAAAGTGATTTTTTTTTAAAAAAAATAATTAGAAATGGGAACTCGTTACTTTTTTGGGGGGGGGGAAATTACGTGATTTTTAGCTAAACCCCCCCCCCCCATAGAAAAATTTGTTAGTGCAGCATCATTGTCCACATTATAATTGAAATGGGAACAATATTGCTGCATTAATAAAAAAAAACACACACAAAAAAAAAACGTTATTTTTTAAAAATTTATTTTGATTATTTTTACAATTTTTTTATTACTTTGAACATGGTCATGTTTGGTATCATTGGAAAACACAAAATAATACCAAGCATGACCCATATAGCTGCCACTGTTCGGGAGATACTGTATGTGGGTTCAAATGAACCCCCTATCTCCACCATAGGATTTCCTTAGGAAAACCCCGGGCAGCTAGGGGTTTCTTGGCTAATTGCTGTCATCGCGCCATGCGCGATGATGTCAGATGACGAGGGGGGACCCAGAGGAGCTGCCATCCATGATGGTGGCCCCCACCAGAACTAGGCTGTGATCCGGTGTAGAATGGTGCCGGATCGCAGACTGACACATCAGGGGTTAATGTTAGACATCGCTTGAAAGGGGAAACTCTCCCCTTTTCAGCAATGCCTGGATTTACCCCTCACATCCTCCCGATAGGGAGAGGGATCCGAAAGGATTCCCCCCTCTTTTCAGGCGATCTCCCAGGTGGCCGCCTGAAAATAACATCATCGCGTTGGACGCGATGATGTCATTACACTGGGAGGGGTCTCAAAAGCAGCGTCTGACTTCAAGGAAGTCAGATTACCGTGGGACCCCGGAGGAGAGAGGTGAGTATCTGCTGCAGCTCCCGCAAACCTGAAGATGCATGGGGAATGTCCTCAGCCTACAGCAGGAGACTATGAGGATGTTCCCCACACGTCTTCAGCAGTGAAGGGGTTAAGCTAACGCTAACACTGACACTAGTGTTAGCACCCTATATGTTTATATATTATATTACATATATATCTTTATATAAAATCTTCCCAGTTGCTGTCTGTTTTATTGCAGCGCTGACTTTCTTTTCGCGCCTCCTTTAAAGCAATAAAACTTTATGCATAAAACATATTATACGAAGTGATAAATGATCGGAGTTTATAATATAAACTCCGATCATTTATCACTTTGTATAAATGTTTTATACAACATCCACCTGCATTAATTAATACCCATGTCTGTATAATGTATAGAACATCCTCCTGAATTAATGTCCCTCTCTGTATAAAACATCCTCCTCAATTTATTCCTTTCTCTGTATAATGTATATAACATCCTCCTGCATTAATACCCCTCTCTGTATAATGTATAGAACATCCTCCTGCATTAATTAATGCCCCTCTCTGTATAGACCATCCTACTGCATTGGCATGTGGAGGGTGCAGAACCTTCAGCACAGGAGAGGGAACTTTTACTTAGACAGGAATATAAAAGCAGGGGAGAGGGAAAATATTAACGTAAATCGGTCTGAAAGCTCAGAGAAGAGATGACTGGTGCAATTTTTTTTATAAAATAAAGCACTTTAAATACAGGGAAAACATTCAAATAAATCACACTGAAGGCTCATAATGACAGAGTAACTGTTAGAGCTGGATACTAAATGTATCAGACATAAAAAAAACACTTTAGAACAAGCAGCACTGGGAGAGGAGAGGGACTTTATATAAAACGTGTATTATAGATGAGGAAAGGGGGATAGTGCTCCTGGATAATATAAAAAGTATCAGACCTAAGCCCCTATTATGCAGAGCGGGAGGGGAGATAACACACGTTTTATAAAGTCCCTCTCTTCTCCCAGCGCTGCTTGTTATAAAGGGGTTTTTACTATCCAGCCCTCCTCTGTCATTAGCTTTCAGTGTGATTTATTTGAATGTTTTCCTTCTCCAGCTGCTTTTATCATCTTGTCTGCCTCATAGACATGCAAGGGTTAAGTAAAGGTTTCCTCGACTGTGCTGCGAGTGAGTATTCTGGAGCTTTATCACTGTCAGATTTTCGGGTAGGGGTCGGGAAGGATTACGCATACAAACCTTTTCTGTAGCTTTGCGATGTTGCGCTCTTCATTGCTGGTCTCCTTCACTCATCAGTGTAATATCACAAAAAGGACTGAAACTAAAATGTAGTGCATTTTATTTTAGTTTCTTTCGTTATTTTGTACTGAGCAGTTTCGTATCTCTTGAGTCATACTAAAACTAAATTATCCCAAAATTCAGACTAAATCGTTTTAGTACTAAAACGAATGCACATGTCTAGTTTATATAGTCTAGTATCTCTTTCATTCTGGGTGATATTATAACTTGTGTATATCTACGTATACAGGTTAGATCTATAAAAGACATTCATTAGGTCCCGAACTGCTTTGGTTGTAGATATTTGGCTTTGTTTTGTACGCAGTGACATCCCAATAATTCAGCGCTAACCTGGAGATTGGATTAGATCTCTCGGGCAGGTCCGTCGAGGTGCCAACGTTAATGAATACTAAATCACATATGACAACACTAGGTGAGATGAACACATTACCAAGAGGTGGTATGGCTCCTCATGTCAGAACAGAAGGTTCTTGCAGGTACATTTGGATACATTGTTGCAGCCTGTTCGGAGCACATTGTGAAGAAGGTTACATGTAAACTAAGATATGAATCCAATCGCTAAGCGTCTTGCTAGAGATGGCGAGCTGGGCGTTTCCATGACGTTCTTCCTGTTTATAAATCTCATGATATTTAATAAACATTTCTTCCAGTTCATTAAGGAGAATGAGAGATGCCCACGACTTGAAATGGGACAATGGAAGGCAAACGTCATGATTCCAAAGGTAGATCCACTAAAACCTTCAGCTCCAGGCCCAGAGAGCTCTTAACCCGTTCACTATCAAGCGATTTTTGTTGAATTTTCTTTTATCATAACATTTTGAAACATGGGATGTGAGGTTAACAATTAAATATAAGGTGAAATAGAAGTTTTGCACAAAAATTGTTATTCTAAAAGAGTTAAAAAAATCAAAAATAATGTTAATTTGCTCATTTTTACTTTTTCTTGTATTCGTTTATCCTTTTCGGAAATATTGTTGAAATGTAAGATTCTGAGCTCTAGATGGTGTCCTTTATCTTACACTATTTCAAACAGGGTCTGCATTGCTATCATACAGGCAGAACAGACCTTTGTGTTAGATACAGTAACTGTGATAAATAAAAGTAACAAAAGTGGTGATCTCTTGCTTATGGGGATTTGTAGTGATCATAATGAGATTATTAGTAATGCAGATTCCAAAAAATACCAAAAGAATATAAAAGTATTATCTGTATGTGCTGCATAATGCCTTTATATGGAAACTACAGTAACACCTTGTATCTGTACTGTACAGGGATTATGTAGATTATTATAACCCCCTGAATTTTATCCCTGTACAGCAGCGAGTGACCTCACAGCTCCCCCTGTATTCTGACACATCCCTGGCTGCTGGATTGCTGCAGTAATCTCTTTGAACATTTTGTTACAGTGAGGACTGGAGCTTCTATTTGCAGCTGGTTTAGTGTTTCTCCAGGGTGCTTGGAGAGACATAAAATAAAGGATTTAGTTTCTCCACAGGGGACACACTAATCCTGCTTTAAAAAGGTGTGAAAATGGTCTTTTTAAATGTTGTGAGTGCTTTTCAATGCATTACAATGCAAAATCGAGATAACCAGGCCCCACATACAGCACAGATGTTCTCAGCTGGCGGCTGCTTGCCCCAAGGTATTGGTCTTCCACCTCTCATCAATTCTTGTTGGTGATCTTATGTCGGGTTGAACCAATGGTACTCATAGAAAGTCATAACCTCTCTGTCCCGCCTCAATCATAACTATATTACCCAGAATTACCAATATAGGGAATTAATAGCAAATGTTTGTTACTGTATATTTTTCTCTTTTATAAGGTCATGATGTTGTTTGTTTTCAATCTTATCAGAATGATGAATCGTTTTATTTCACCCTGTACCTTTGAAACTCATTAAACAATAAAATGATAGAAGGGAAGGTTCAGTGTCTGCGCGAAATATAGGGGGAATAAGGGTCAAATGGGGTTATTCATAGAGAGCCGAATTGGCCACTGCTTTGCACCGAACGGTGAATTTCCCCACATGGTGCAATTTCGTGCAATTGAGCTATTCAGAAAGAAATATGGTGATGTTCGGCGGCAGTGAGATTCGACATAGAGAAGTAACGGTTAATCTATTCAGAGACACTGAATAGCAGGGGAAGGATGGCAAAATGCCCTGATTTTCGGTGGTTTCATTCGACAGGTTAAAACAGGCGAATTCCATATGATTCAATGTAAAAATATACTGTTTTCATTAAATATTTATTCAACCGTTTATTCTTTTCATTTGCAGAAAAAAGTCTCTTTATTAATTAACTTTTTAGAATTTTTTAGGCATTTTGTGAGATTTTTTTCTGCAAAATTTTTGATTCAGTTTTTTTTACATGAAGTTTTGTTTTATTTTGTAACAGACCTTTTCATTATTATTCATAAGACCTTATATATTAATTCCAGGCAATTTCATGCGCTAGCTGTTTTCTAAAACGCCTTTTGAAAGTTGCACATTATTTTGTCTTTTTTTTACTGGCATCTGGTCAGAGTCATTCAGCGGTCTGTTCGGCGGATCATCAGCTGCGTTTGGCGGGTTTGCAGATGCGTTCGGCGTTTTATCAAATCAGTTAATTTTTTTTTGCAGATTTTTCAGATGCGTTCGGTGATTTTTCAGCAGTTTATCAGACTGATTTGGCGGGTTTATTAGTGGCGCCCGGCGGATCAATTCAGCACATTTCTAGGACCATGCGGTGAATGCTGAATCGCACTGCAGGGTCGTCGAACTGAGGTTGCTGAAGTGCACCGAATGAAAGAGTACTGAAATTTTGGTGCTCTTTGGATAACCCCTTTAGAGTATTCTGTTTCTCCAAAAAGTACCAAACTTACACAGTGACTTCACAAACAGACAAACTGATACACAGTGACACACACAATAATACACAGTGACACACATAATAATACACAGTGACTTCATATACTGATAACAGTGCCATACACGTAAAAATACACAGTGACATACACATACAGACATACTGATACTCAGTGACATCATATACTGATACACAGTAACACACACACAATAATACCCAGTGACACACACATAATGATACAGTGACATACACATGCAGACATACTGATACAGTGACGCATACATACTGATACACAGTGACACACCCTGATTGCTAAGCTAGGAAATGACACACAATCAGAAAGGCTGCACGCAGGTCAGGCCCCACCAACTGTGCAAAGACCCCGTAACCCAGAGAAATTCAGTTTTAGACCAGTGCCTGTCAGTGCCATCACTAAACTTCTCCATAACCAAAAAATGAAATACCAGTCTGGACCTGATCAAATACCAGCAATGCTGCTGAAAATCAGTGCGCCGGCAATTGCTAAACCTGTCGCAACCCTGATTAATGAATCACTGGCGACTGGATACATACCCAAACTCTGGAAGACTGCGAGAGTGATACCTATCCATAAAAGTGGTGACAGTACTTTGGTATCCAACTACCGCCCAATATCACTGCTCCCTGTAATGTCAAAAATTCAGGAAAAATGTGTCTACACTCAATTACGTGATTATTATCAGTATCAGAACTATTTAACCCCAGATCAATCAGGCTTTCGTCCAAACCATTCAACTACAACCGCCCTTTTAAAAGTTTGTAATGATATCCAAGCTGGCATGGAACAAGGAAACCTAACTGGAGCATCTTCCTTGACTTTGCCAAGGCCTTTGACACGGTAGACCATGGCATCCTATTACAAAAACTGAAGAACTCTGGTATTGGTGATCACACGTTAACCTGGTTCCAATCATATGTGTCTGATAGGTCTCAATTTGTGTCCATTTCTAACAGCACTTCCCTTCCCCTCCCAGTCACGTGCGGTGTACCCCAAGGCTCGATACTTGGCCCCCTGCTATTCACAATATTCATAAATGATCTGCCCAATGTCTGCAAAGCCTCAACTGTACACATGTACGCAGACGACACTGTAATCTATACCTAAACTACACAAATTGCAAACACCCCATCTTTGTGTCAGGACAAAATCAAATGGCACGCTGACTACAGTCACTTCTCTCAAATATCTAGGTATGTGGTTGGACCCAAATCTATCCTTTGGCCCCACATCGAAAAACTCTCATCTAAACTTTACCCCAAACTAGGTGCCCTGTACAGAAACAAATCCTGCCTGAGCCTCGCGGTATATTTGTGTTTTTAGATCTTGCATTTTATGACTTTGTATTTCTGTAACAACTGTAACACTTCAATGTTCTTGAACCCAGGACATACTTGAAAACGAGAGAAACCTCAATGTATCCTTCCTGGTAAAATCCTTTATAAATAAATAAATAAACAGTGACATACACATAATAATACACAGTGACATACACATACAGAAATACTGATACACAGGTGACATACACATAATAGTAAACATTGACATACACAAAGATATACTGATACACAGTGACATACACATAATAGTAAACATTGACATACACAAAGATATACTGATACACAGTGACATACACATAATAGTAAACATTGACATACACAAAGATATACTGATACACAGTATGACGGAATCGAGATGTTGTTCCGCCTGCGGGTGTGCTCTATCTGCGTGACCCCGTCGCTTACCGCTGGCCCGACTACCGAGTGTTGCGCACTCGGCGTCTCGTGCGGCCTGGCGTGACCCTAGGGTAGGGTTAGCGGGCGGAGAAGGGGACCCCTGCCTGGAACCAGTCCGACCACTGAGCCATACAGCACTCAGCGTCCCGAGCAACTGGTTCCCTGACCTGGCGGGTGTGGGACGCCTGCGGGAATCGCCCTAGCGGCCGCGGAGGAAGATTCGGATCTTATGGGGAAACGTTTCGGTTCTTAGGTGGGAAACGTTTCCGATCCGGGGGCGGGTGTCTCTTCGGATCTTGAGCGGTGGTGATTCGAGTCGGGAAGGGATGGCGGGTCGGATCGGAACTGGAGGGCTTCGGATCGGTAGGGGAGGGTGCTTCGGATCGGGCGGGACCAGTGGGAAGTTCGGGTCTTACCGCAAATGCCGAGGCGCGGCTCCCGGCGGGGCCGTTCGATTCGGATCTCTGTATTTCTCCGATCGAATCTTCCTGAGCAGCGCCTCTGCCCTGATGCTCGATGCAGGGTCAGCGCGCTCGATTCGGATCGTATCCGGGTGGGCACCGTACTCTGAGGCCGTCAGATAACGGCGGAGAATCAAGCCACACCAGACAAAGCTGAATGCACTGCAGGAACTGGGTTTATTGTTTACAGTACAAGCATTTATTACTTCTCCACACAATTAGAATACAATGGGACTCCTTGCCCGCCCTCCCAGGACCCATTGGCCCTTAGCCTTCAGGGAGTCGCCAATTCGGACCGGATGGTCCGAATCGGCCATTTTACGATTCGAACCGGATGGTTCGAATCGGCCATTTTCCGAATCGAAATTCCAACTGCGCCACAAGGATCGGAAAATGGCGGCGAGCAAGGCAAACAAAGGGGAAAATACATTACACCATAACCAACGGGAAACACTTTATTAACACCACACAATTGTCACCTCTAAATAAAAATACCAAAAAACAAGGTGCGTGCCACCACACCCAAGTGTCCATGTCCCCACTGTCACTGCACCGCCCCTGGCTGAGGGTGCTGGGCCATCCCGTGACACTCCTCCCCCTCCCCAAGGTCCGACGCACTCGGTTGGACCCCACCGGGTCGTACCGAGGTAGTCGGGGCTCCCCAATCCCCTGGTTCCCGGGCCGACTGTCGCGATAACCCATCTGCGTTACCGTTCTGCGACCCGGGCCGATATTGGATGGAAAAGTTGAAGGGTTGGAGAGCCAGGCTCCACCGCAGTAGGCGGCCGTTCTCCCCCGCCACCCGGTTGAGCCATACCAAGGGGTTATGGTCGGTCATCACGGTGAAGGACCGACCGTAGACGTAGGGTTGGAGCTTCCGTAGGGCCCAGACCAGGGCCAGGCACTCCTTCTCCACTGCAGCATACCCCACTTCACGTGGCAACAACTTCCGGCTAATAAACGCCACCGGATGGTCCCCCCCGTCGTCCCCCACTTGACTCAGGACAGCTCCCAGTCCGAACATGGACGCGTCTGTGTGGACAATAAAACGTTTATTATAGTTGGGAGCTGCCAGCAGGGGAGCTTGGGTCAGGGCGGCCTTCAATTGTCGAAAGGCCTGTTCGCACTCCGGGGACCACAGGACTTGGCGGGGCAGGGATTTCTTGGTCAGATCAGTCAGGGGTTTGGCCAGGTCACTGTAGTGGGGTACAAATTTCCTGTAGTACCCCGCGGTACCCAGAAGGCCAGGACCTGAGTCTTGGTCACAGGAGTGGGCCAATCCAGGATAGCCTCTATCTTGGCGGGCTCCGGCCGCTGTATCCCGCACCCCACCCGGTGGCCCAGATACTGCACCTCGGCCATCCCCACCTTACACTTCTCCGGCTTTAGGGTCAGGTTGGCGTCCCTAATCCGGCCCAGGACAGTCCCTACATGCTCCAGATGTTCCTCCCAGGTCTGGCTATAGATGGCTATGTCATCCAGGTACGCGCAAGCGAATCCCTGGAGGCCATCGAGGAGGCGATCGATTAACCGCTGGAAGGTAGCAGGGGCGTTCTTCATCCCGAACGGCATGACTCGAAACTGGTACAAGCCGAACGGGGTGATGAAGGCCGACTTCGGGGTCGCCTCCTCGGCAAGGGGAATCTGCCAATACCCCTTGCACAGATCCACCGTGGTCAGAAAATGACCCCCGGAGATCTGGTCTAGCAACTCGTCGACTCGGGGCATCGGATAAGCGTCCGTAACAGTACAGTCGTTTACCCGCCGATAGTCGACGCAGAACCTGGTGGTACCGTCCTTTTTGGGCACCAGGACCACGGGCGACGCCCATGGGCTGGCCGACGGCTCAATGACCCCCAGCTCCAACATCTCCCGGATCTCAGCCCGCATAGACTCGCGGACTGCTTCCGGGATCCGGTAGGCGGGCTGTCGGAGTGGTCTCTGGCCGGGGGTGTCCACCTGATGGACGGCCTGGTCCGTATATCCCGGAAGGGCCGAGAAAACCCCGGATAGGCGAGAAGCAGCTGCCGCGCCTGCGCCTGTTTCTCGGGCCCTAGCTCCTCCCCCAGCTGCACCTGCTCCACCCCGGAAGGCTGCTTAGCTACCCCCGGGAGTTCCTCCAAGGGAAAGGGCTCCACCTCCTCGGCCGCCGGCGCGCATATGGCGTCCACCGACTCTGGCCGCTCATGGAAGGCCTTCAGCATATTGACGTGGAACGTCCGCTGGATTCTGGTGTCCGCGCAGCTCACAACCACATAGGTGGTATCCCCCAACTGGGTTACCACCTTGTAGGGACCTTGCCAGGCCGCCTGCAGCTTGTTCTGCCGCTGTGGTTTCAACACCAGAACCTTCTGTCCCACACAGAACGAGCGGCTGCACGCAGCGCGATCGTACCACGCCTTCTGCTGAGCCTGGGCCGTCTCCATGTTCTCCTGCACGAACCCCTGGAGGTCCGCCAAGCGCTCCCGCAACTTCAGAACGTACTCCACCACGGGAACACCGTCCTCCTCCGGCGCCCCTCCCACTGAGCCCTAACCAGATCCAGAGGACCTCGCACCCGGCGTCCATACAGCAGCTCAAAGGGTGAGTACCCGGTGGATTCCTGCGGAACCTCCCGGTAGGCGAACAGCAAGTGGGGAAGATACTTCTCCCAGTCCCTGTTCTCATGCACAAAGGCCCGGATGAGCTGCTTCAGGGTCCCATTGAACCGCTCGCACAGCCCGTTGGTCTGGGGGTGATACGGGGCGCTGTGCAGCGCCTTAACGCCACAGAGACGCCAGAGCTGTTGGGTGAGCTCAGCGGTAAACTGGGTACCCTGATCGGACAGGATTTCTCGGGGAAACCCTACCCTCGTGAACACCCTGAGGAGCGCGTCCGCTACGGTGTCCGCCTGGATGTTGGCCAAGGCCACAGCCTCGGGGTACCGGGTGGCATAATCCACCACGGTAAGAATATACCTCTTACCGTGGCACTGGGCCGTGGCAACGGCCCTACGATGTCAACCGCCACCCGGCTAAAGGGCTCCTGGATGATGGGCATGGGGTGCAGGGGCGCCTTCGGATGGTCCCCAGCCTTCCCAGCTTTCTGACAAACTGGGCAGGTGCGGCAATAATCGCGGGTGTCGTTGCTAAGGCGAGGCCAGTAAAACGCGCGCGCCAACCTGTGCCGGGTCTTCGACTGGCCTAAGTGACCCGAAAGGGGAATGTCGTGGGCCAAGCGCAGAAGCTCCTGCCTGGGTCCTTGCGGCACCACCAGCTGCTTCTGCGGAATCTGCTTCTTCTTGGCCCCCTCCCTCACGGTGTAGCGGTACAGCAGCCCGTCCTCCCACTCCACCTTGTCTTTCCCCTGGCCGTCCAGACCCTGACCGGCTCGGTCCCGGTAGCCCTGTAATGTGGGGTCGGTTTGCGTCTGGTGGCGCAGGGTCTCCGGGGTACACCACGGGGAAGGAAGGACAAGCGAAGGGAAAAACATCGGGTCCCGTCGAGGTTGGGGAGGGATGACGGACTGGGAGGTCGGGAAGGGCCTGGGGTTTTGGCCTGTCGGGGAGGTCGAGGAGGTCGGTAAGGGTTGGGGGGTCGCGGAGGTCGAGGCGGTTTGGGAGGTTTGGGAGGTTTGGGAGGTCGGGATGGTGTTGGTGGAGGTCTCACCTGGGTCCCGTTCGGAGTGCCCTGGTCGTGGCGTCGGCTCTGTTGCCTAGTGGTAACCGGGGTAGCTGCATCTGTGGAGTAAGCGGATACTAACTGCCCCAGATCATTCCCCAGGAGCACCTCGGCCGGCAGGTGTCTCAGCAACCCCACCCGCACCTCTTTCTCCCCGTTCCCCAGTCCAGGTACACCCGGGCCGTCTCCAGCCGGAGCACTTTCCTCCCGCCACCCGTACCGCTACAGTGCTCTGCAGGCGGTCGCTTGGCGGGACCAAGTGAGGCCGGACGAGGGTGATGGTAGCCCCGGAGTCTCGCAGCCCCTCAGCGGGCCGCCCGTTTATCCACACCGCCTGGCGGTGGTGTCGGCGGTTGTCATCCGCGGCGGCTTGCACGGGGTCGGCTTCGTGCAACTGCTCCCACCATTCCTCCGGGGCCTCCGGCCACGGAGCTCCGGCGTCGCAACAATGGGCCGCCAGCGATGGCCTGCCGGCCGGCCGGGTCAATTCCGGGCGGTTGGGGCAATGTTGTTTGTAGTGCCCCTCCTGGTTGCACCCGTAACAGCGGACGTTAGCCATGTTGGTGGGCCGGCTGGGAGCCCGTGCTACAGGCGCCCGGACCACTGGTGGTGGAGGTGGTGGAAGTAGTGGGGCGGGTAGAATGGGACGGCTGGCCAGGGGCCGCTCCCCCCCGTCAGCTTCCGGGTGTCGGTGTACTCGTCGGCCCAGGTGGCCGCTTGCTGCACCGTATAGGGCTTCTTGTCGCGCACCCACTCTCGGATAGCGGAGGGTGTGTGCTCGAAGAACTGCTCGAGCAGCAGCAGTTGGGTGATCTCGGCCACCGACTCCGCTTGGCTTCCCGAGAGCCAGGTGCGCAGGTCCCTCTGCAGCCGATGGGCCCACTCCACGTGAGGTGGCGCCACTGGGCCGGCGAGAATTCCGGAACTTCATCCGGCTGGCTTCAGGGGTCACGGCATATCTACTCAGCAGCGCCTGCTTGACGTGCGAGTAGCTAGTGGCCTCGTCATCCGGCACCGTGCGATAGGCCTCGGCGGCCCGACCGGTCAGCTTGCTCGCCAGGATCCGGATCCAGTCGGCGCGGTGCACTTCATGCACCCGACACAGGCGCTCAAAGTCCTGGAGATAGCTTTCGATCTCTTCCTCGGCTTCCCGGAACTCCTTGAACGCCTGGAACGGCACTTTCCGGTCGGAATATCGGTCCGATGGCGAGCGGCTACTCCGCCGGCTTCGCACTTCGGCCAGCCGCAGTTCGTGCACCCGCTCTCTCTCCCTCTCCTCTTCCTGACCGAGTTCCCGACCCAGTTTCCTCAGTTCTGCTTCCGATGGAGCCGGACCCATCATGGAGATCCGCTCCCGCATCTTCCGGCAGAATTCGCTATCCTCGGCCTCAGCGGGGACGGCAGCCGGTACTGGGTCCGCGGGCAACTCCGCGAACGCCTCCGCCTGATCTATTCTCCTCAACTCCTCTATCAGGGTCTCCCGACTCTTGGAGCCCGGGACACCGCCCCGATTCTCCAACATCCCGCGCAGGACGTCCCGCTTATAGGCAGAATACTTGATCATGATGAGGGTCCCCTGGGGTCTGCAGAGAGCGATCCCACCGCTGCCACCAGTATGACGGAATGGAGATGTTGTTCCGCCTGCGGGTGTGCTCTATCTGCGTGACCCCGTCGCTTACCGCTGGCCCGACTACCGAGTGTCGCGCACTCGGCGTCTCGTGCGGCCTGGCGTGACCCTAGGATAGGGTTAGCGGGCGGAGAAGGGGACCCCTGCCTGGAACCAGTCCGACCACTGAGCCATACAGCACTCAGCGTCCCGAGCAACTGGTTCCCTGACCTGGCGGGTGTGGGACGCCTGCGGGAATCGGCCCTAGCGGCCGCGGAGGAAGATTCGGATCTTATGGGGAAACGTTTCGGTTCTTAGGTGGGAAACGTTTCCGATCCGGGGGCGGGTGTCTCTTCGGATCTTGAGCGGTGGCGATTCGAGTCGGGAAGGGATGGCGGGTCGGATCGGAACTGGAGGGCTTTGGATCGGTAGGGGAGGGTGCTTCGGATCGGGCGGGACCAGTGGGAAGTTCGGGTCTTACCGCAAATGCCGGGGCGCGGCTCCCGGCGGGGCCGTTCGATTCGGATCTCTGTATTTCTTCGATCGAATCTTCCTGAGCAGCGCCTCTGCCCTGATGCTCGATGCAGGGTCAGCGCGCTCGATTCGGATCGTATCCGGGTGGGCACCGTACTCTGAGGCCGCGGGGGACACTCAGATCCGAAAATACGGCGGAGAATCAAGCCACACCAGACAAAGCTGAATGCACTGCAGGAACTGGGTTTATTGTTTACAGTACAAGCATTTATTACTTCTCCACACAATTAGAATACAATGGGACTCCTTGCCCGCCCTCCAGGACCCATTGGCCCTTAGCCTTCAGGGAGTCGCCAATTCGGACCGGATGGTCCGAATCGGCCATTTTACGATTCGAACCGGATGGTTCGAATCGGCCATTTTCCGAATCGAAATTCCAACTGCGCCACAAGGATCGGAAAATGGCGGCGAGCAAGGCAAACAAAAGGGGAAAATACATTACACCATAACCAACGGGAAACACTTTATTAACACCACACAATTGTCACCTCTAAATAAAAATACCAAAAAACAAGGTGCGTGCCACCACACCCAAGTGTCCATGTCCCCATTGTCACTGCGCCGCCCCTGGCTGAGGGTGCTGGGCCATCCCGTGACACACAGTGACATACACATAATAATACACAGTGACATACACATACCAACAGTGCAGGGAAGTGCAGGGAATGAAAGAGCATCGAAATTCCACTGGAATTTCGGTGCTCTTTGACTAAGTCTGTTAGTAAGAATAAGGCTAGGGTCAGACTAACGCATTTTTCGCGCTGTCTGTGAAAAAGTGCGTTCGAACGAAAGGATGCATTTTTTCACGCAATACGCGATAGCGGTCATACGATGCGCATTTTCGTCCGTGATTTTGTACGGATCATCAATAAAACACTTTTTGTGTCTGGACGTTATGTTGGCCGGACATTAGCAGCTTCTGGCGTCTCCCAATCACGCAAACACGCCGCTAGCGGACGCAGCGCACTCTGTACGTCAGTAGTAGCGGTTTGACGTTCTAGGAAAAATGCGTTCGTTTGCCACTTGCGTTGCACGGCCGAACTTTCGTGCGGCCGTACTTCGTGTGTTCCCCGGCATTGGACGTCATTTGCTGCTAGCACGGCCGTGATTTCGTGCGGCTAAACGCACGTTAAAACTGCTTTCGTCTGACCCTAGCCTAACACGAAGACATTCCAAGACACAATGAACCAAAACAGTATGGCCGCCCTCACCTGAACATGCATTTTTAAGAGTGCTTCTGAGTGACCAATGGGCATAACATACAAAATATAAAAAATGCAGAGCACACCACGTACGTCTCAGTACACTACACACATACACACATATTATATATGTGTTTTTTTTCCTTCTCGTCCGGGCTAGTTCTCATTTCGCTCCTCCATTCTATGAACGCTGCTTTGACACAATATACATTAAGCCGGATTCCAGCTGCTCGGAGACCTGTAGTCGGCTATTGTCGGCTTGTTTTCCTTATATTTTCTTTCCCCTTCATTAATTTAATGTTTGCTTGTATTTGCTGTAACACAATAAAGAAACCAAAGATGTCCTGGCCGCGCTCAGACTTAAACATGAGCAGAACCTCGGCAGTTACATTATTTGAATGGCAGCGCACTTCCTGCTATGAAGTAATGCAACAGGACATTTAAACAATGCATGTCTAAAAATGTTATTATAGGCTTTATTTCTCTGTGATTACACTGATTTTATGTAATAAATAAATAAATAAATATACATACACAGACTGCATTGTACTGGGGCCTTTTGTGCCTCCGTGAGATCATTCGGAAGTAAAAAATAAAAAGGTCCTGATGATTTTAACCCTTGTAACGCTGGGAGTTGTGCAATGCGTTTAAGCGAATGTTTCTGTCAACAGACGTGTCTTCTCGCACCATTGGGATTGACCTTAATATGACGTTATTTGTTTATTTTGTACAGTTTCATCATATAGGATATTACTACCCTTAACCCCTGCACTACCAAGGGATTTTCCATAAAACCGCTCTAAAGAACCAGTGTTTTTTTAATCAAGTTTCATTAATTATCCCGTAAAAAAATAATTAATTATTAGTACCCTCATTATTTATTCTCACCTTTAGTGTGTCACCCCTCTCCTCGTAGATTGTAAGCTCTCCAGCATGGCCCTCTCTCCTACTGTTCTGTTTTTCTAACTTGTATGCATATTTGCTGTTATATCCGGCCCATTGTACAGCGTTGTGGCACTTGTTGGTGCTTTATAAATACTCGTAACTGTAACTATATTCACAATGGTTTTTTTTGCTTTACTAGTCCTTTTGGACAGACAGACATCACCATCTTCTGGGAAAAAAAAGTTCTGCTGCAGCTGGGGTTCTGCGCTAAATCAGCCGAGCATCTGTGTTTTAGAGAGTCCCGGCTGTTCAAACTATCTTAGCACCTTGGCTGTCACATTCGAGCAGGGACGTGCAGTCAGGGGCGGCAGGTGAGGCAGGGCCTCCCCTGCTATTCCATTAAGTGGTTAATATTAAAATAAGTGTAAAATAAAATCTGCTGATATTTAAAAAAGTAACAAACACACCTGCTCCAGGATCCCCCTGCCGTCCGTCTCTGCTCCTCCCCTTTTTTTCTTTAGTTCGCCGGCTGTGTGTGAATCATCACACAGCAGCAGCAGCCTGCTCTGAGCTTAGCCTACGCAATTTGCTTAGCTGAATGCTGCGCTAATCGCGTAAGCTCAAGCTGGTCGAGAGGGATTCATAAGTCTGCAGCAAGTGTTTGGAGCTGCCTACTTCCTGAATCTACGCTTTTCAGTGACTCAGAGAGGCACTGAGAGCAATTAAATTGCTTGGACCAGTGGGAAAGCACCATGGGTCTCAAGCTATTAAAAAAATGCCTCCATGGGAGGCAGGCCTCCCATGCTTTGATTGACACAGGACAGTCATGGGGCGTGCCGCAGGACTGTGTGCCTGGAGGCACATCCTGGAGAGCACCAAGAGCAAGAAGAGATCCTGGGGAGCCCTGAGAGCAGCAAGATGTCTGGAATTTACATATAAGATCCTATGAATGAAAATAAAAAGGTCTGTTACAGAAAAAAGAGAAAACACTTAAAAAAAATTGGAAGAAAAAATCCCTAAAAATGCCTAATAAAACCTAAAAAAATTATGAATAAAAAGACTTCTTACTGCAGAATAAAATAATAAACGGTTTATTAGATGTTGGATTGAAACGGGAATATTTTTAACATTGAAGCCTATGGGATTCGCCTGAATAAACCTGCCAAATGAAAACACTGAACATCAGGGCATTTCGGCAACGTTGCTGTTCGGTGTCTGTGAATAGAGTAACCATTGCTTCTCTATGGGGGATTTCACTGCCGTCGAACAGGCACCATATTTGTTGGCAGTTCGTCAAAATTTGGTGAACTGCCTGCTCTCTGAATAGCCGAATGGCCCCGAAATGTCACCATACGCTGAATTTCAGTGTCCGGTTACAATTTGGCGACATTTCGGTGCTCTCTGAAATACCCCTTAAGAGTAGAAAAAAAAACATATATATACACTATATTGCCAAAAGTATTGGCTCACCCATCCAAATAATCAGAATCAGGTGTTCCAATCACTTCCATGGCCACAGGTGTATAAAATCAAGCACCTAGGCACGCAGACTGTTTTTACAAACATTTGTGAAAGAATGGGTCACTCTCAGGAGCTCAGTGAATTCCAGCGTGGAACTGTGATAGGATGCCACCTGTGCAACAAATCCAGCCGTGAAATTTTCTCGCTCCTAAATATTCCACAGTCACCTGTCAGCTGTATTATAAGAACGTGGAAGAGTTTGGGAACGACAGCAACTCAGCCACGAAGTGGTAGGCCACGTAAACTGATGAAGCGGGGTCAGCGGATGCTGAGGCGCATAGTGCGAAGAGGTTGCCAACTTTCTGCAGAGTCAATCGCTACAGACCTCCAAACTTCATGTGGCCTTCAGATTAGCTCAAGAACAGTGCGCAGAGAGCTTCATGGAATGGGTTTCCATGGCCGAGCAGCTGCATCCAAGCCATACATCACCAAGTGCAATGCAAAGCGTCGGATGCAGTGGTGTAAAGCACGCCGCCACTGGACTCTAGAGCAGTGGAGACGCGTTCTCTGGAGTGACGAATCGCACGTCTCCATCTGGCAATCTGATGGACGAGTCTGGGTTTGGCGGTTGCCAGGAGAACGGTACTTGTCTGACTGCATTGTGCCAAGTGTAAAGTTTGGTGGAGGGGGATTATGGTGTGGGGTTGTTTTTCAGGAGCTGGGCTTGGCCCCTTAGTTCCAGTGAAAGGAACTCTGAATGCTTCAGCACACCAAGACATTTTGGACAATTCCATGCTCCCAACTTTGTGGGAACAGTTTAGAGCTGGCCCCTTCCTCTTCCAACATGACTGTGCACCAGTGCACAAAGCAAGGTCCATAAAGACATGGATGACAGAGTCTGGTGTGGATGAACTTGACTGGCCTGCACAGAGTCCTGACCTCAACCCGATAGAACACCTTTGGGATGAATTAGAGCGGAGACTGAGAGCCAGGCCTTCTCGTCCATCATCAGTGTGTGACCTCCCAATTGCGCTTCTGGATGAATGGTCAAACATTCCCATAAACACCCTCCTAAACCTTGTGGACAGCCTTCCCAGAAGAGTTGAAGCTGTTATAGCTGCAAAGGGTGGAGCGACGTCATATTGAACCCTATGGATTAGGAATGGGATGTCACTTAAATTCATATGCGAGTCAAGGCAGGTGAGCCAATACTTTTGGCAATATAGTGTATATCTCAGTCCAATGCATGATTTTATGTGTCTCCCTACCCTTGTTTGGATCAATAAAACGTCTCGCTATCACCATCCCCTAATTACAGAAAGTATAATCCAGATAATCACGTGGACTTTAATCTGGCGTGTGATTGATAGCAGATTTAATTTGAGATAAAATGTGCAACAAAAACAATTAGTCACCAAACCTGCATTATCATCCTGTCAAATGATGATTGAAAGCTCATCTTTCCGTGCTCATGCACCCTGCGACCTCGTTACCCCCCCCATCCCCACCCTCTCGATACCCATTATCTAAGTCACCCGCTCGGGCACCTGTCTCCGTGCCTTGTGCCTCTTGGCACTGCAGCTGTGTCGGGTGACATCATTCGAATTTAATATGTCTTTGTTCAGCCACAGATCATTTACTATAAAAGACATAAAAAAAAGAGAGCGAGAGAGAGAAAGCTGTGAGCAAACACGGGTAGAAATAACAGAGGTGTAAAGTATCACCTCGAACGCCGAGCCTTAAACAAACCTTTCTGCTGATGCTGAATTAATATCCCGTGCTGTCTGTAATTATTGTGTGAATCTTTTCAGACCCGAGCTCTAACCCCAGGGCGCCTTAAAATCTATAAATAGGAGTAGGTGGTAATCCTGCGCAACAAGCGCCGACTTGATACGGAGTCTGTATGCAACAATTATCGGCGGAACGAACTCTACGCGGGACGAGTCGCTGCGGCATCTGGAACAATTTTACTGGGAGGGCAAGAAAGTTTGAGCAAAGTGAACGATTGCGAACCTGAGTCGGCAGATTCTCTTTCCAATTATCTATTGTAGGTGCGAGAAAAAAAAAAAAAAAGAAAGTTCCGGAAGAAATTGATGGGTAAGAAGTAGAATATTTCTATGCAGCTCAGGGGTTCATCTTCTAACCAAGGAAACAAAGTTCAATATACATGCAAGCAATTGTAAAAAAAATCAAAAAAAAATCTACTTTGTACAGTGCTACGGAAATTGTTTGCACTTTATAAAAACTTGTAATTGTAACTGTAGCAAATCATGTTGAACTTCGGCATCCAGAGACGGAAAATCCAACACCTGGCAAGAGAGGAACAACGGCAGTGGCACCGCTGTTACTCTTCCGTAAAATGATCAAACTGCAGCTATTCCCCACTCAGTGTTGTTCTATATTTGTTTGTTACACAGAGTCATGTACTTAGGTGATTTAACCCCGTCACTACCAAAATCGTCAATCCTAGGTCTGCAAGGTACTTTCTGGTGCCTCGGTATCACGTATACTCTATATGGTGATCTACAGGAGCTACAGAACATGCCCCTAAAGTTTTAACAGCGTGGGCATGATGCCCGAGGAGCTAAAACTTTTTAACCCCTTAAGGACGGGAGTAATTTTACGACTTTGGCGCTCTTTCGGAAGTGAAGTTTGCTGATGTTTTTGCTCATCATGTTTAAACGCGGTTTTAAGTAACGTATTATTATACCACCCAGACAAATTATATATCGTTCTTTCCGGCAGACTCGGCAGATTAATAATATATCATAATTATATATATACGTCATGTCCTGCCAGAATGCTATAACAAAAAATGTAAAAAAATGTGAATTTTCAATAAAATTTCAATCATCCACAGTGTGTAAAGTGTTTTTTTTTTCACATTTTATTATCCGATCCTTTGCGGTTATATTCTATGGGGTAGACTTGGGAACCCATTTTTTTTTTTTTCGGGGGGGAATTACCTGATTTTAGCTAAACCCCCCCCCAAAAAAAAATCATTGGTGAAGCATCATTGTTCACATTATAATTGAAATGTGAACAATAATGCTGCATAAAAAAAAAAAAAGCACGTTTTTATTTTTTTATTAATTAATTAATTGTTTTTTAATTTTTATTTTTTACACTTTTATTTTACTTTTTTCATTGTCATGTTTGATATCGTTGGAAAGGCCATGCTCAGACCTTTCCATCGATATCAGGCATGACCCCCTAGCTTCCACCGATCAGGAGATAAAGGGGTTCAAAGAACCCCCCTATCTCCTGCAAGGGATTTCCATAGGAAATCCCTTTGCAGCTAGGGGCTTCCCCAGTTAACTGACATCATCGCGCATGGCGCGATGAGTCAGTTGACGCGGGGGGGGGGACCCAGAGGTGGGGGCTGCCATCCAAGATAGCGGCCCCCACCGGAAATAGGCCGCGATCGGGCACAAATTAGTGCCCGGTCGCGACCTGGCAACTCATGGGTTAACCCCCATACATCGCTGGAAAGGTCAGGCTGTGACCCTTCCAGCGATGCTGGCCACAGCCTTGTAGCACCCGGCGATGGGGAGATAGAGGGATCCGAAGGCGGGGGGCTTCCCCATGCTCTGGCGGGGGGGGGCGCCTGAAACTGACGTCATCGCGCCAGCGCGATGACGTCAGTGCGCCGGGAGGCTTGAAAATACGCAGATCAGGCTTCATCGAAGCCAGATCAGCGTGGGAGCCGCCGGGGAGGTAAGTATTACCGCCTGCTGGGCTCCTAATGCCGAGGACGCTCCATGCCGTCCTGCGGCATTAAAGCCCGCCAAATGCAGGACGGCATGGAACGCCCTGCGGCGTTAAGGGGTTAAAACCAGCTGGGAACTTGTCTTACTGACATCTCCCCAGCTGATCCTGCACGGAGACCTGAACTGTACATCGGCCAGCAGATGGCGACATCACCCTGCCACATAGGTTATTACAGTAAGGAATATATTGGGAATATTTCCAAAAATTACTTACTGTGTCGTTAATTAACCACTTGGCTGCTAAGGATGCGCTCAGTGCGTCCTGCCAAGTGCACCTCCTGTGCTACGGACGCGCTGAGCGCGTCCTAGCACAGGAGGCAGCAATCGGCCAGGATTCCAGCCGATTGCTGGCCCCCCCGGTGCAGGCTGACATCTTGGATGTCAGCCCAGCACTCCGGGACCCCGGCGGGGACATTAGATGTCATCGCGGCGGCACGATGAGATCTAATTCGGGCACCCCCCCGCGTGTGCGGAGGAGGCGCCTGAAAGGGAGGGGGGAGGTCCTTCAGACCTCTCTCCCTCCCGATCGCCGGGGGCCACATTGTTAAGGCAGGCACCGTTTGGAAGGGCACAGCCTGCCCTTCCAAACAGTGGCTGACATTAACCCCTGGGGAGCCGGCTCACGATTCGGCACCGAAAAGCGCCGGATCGTGAGCCTCTCCTGAAGCTGGCCGACATCTCGGATGTCGGCCAAGCCTCTGGGAACTCCCCCTGAGGACTGGCGTCATCGTGCACGATGATGTCCGTCCTGAAGTTAACCCCTAGCTGCCAGCAATGGTGGAGATAGGGGGTTCCAATGAGTCGCTGCCGTTCGGTCCAGTGAACCCCCTATCTCCCGATTCGTGGCAGCTAGGAGTTAATGTTTGATATTGTTGGATCGGCCAGAGCATGGCCTTTCCAACGATACCAAACATGACCATGTAAAATGTTTTTAAAAAAACTATATTAAAAAAAAATAAGCAAGTTTTTTTTTTTGGTTTGTTAATGCAGCAATATTGTTCCCATTTTAATTATAATGTGAACAATGATGCTGCACTAGCGATTTTTGTTTGAGGTGCGTTTGTTAAAAATCGTGTAATTTTCCCCCCAAAAAAATGTAACGAGACCCAATTTCTAATTTTTTTAACAAGCGCACCCCATAGAAAATATAACCGCAATTGCTCGCATGTTAAATTGTGAAAAAAACCACTTTACACATTGTAAATTATTGAAAATTCAAATTTTATTACATTTTTTGTTATAATATACAGACAGGTCATGACGTATACATATAATAATGACATATTATGAATCTGCCGAGTCTGACGGAAAGAACGATATATAATATGTCTGGGTCATATACTAAAATAAGCCTTCAAAACACGTTTAAACATGATGAGCGAAACAGGTAAAAATGAGCTCAGCACAGAGGCGTGAAAGGGTTAAAGATTATTTTCCAAAAACGCCACAGGTTCCTGGGCGCGAAGGGGTTAATACTGATTCAAGTCATAAAACGTGTTACTTGTCCCCATCGGCTCAGGGCTTCCGAATCCGGAAGTCCCTGTAGCTTTGCATGGCTACGCAAATTGTGTAGTGTAAGATCCGGAAAATGCACATCGCTCGGGACTTGCGCACCTGGTGAATACACGTTCCGTAGCAGCTGTGCAGGCCAATAGATCGAAGCTGCACGTGCATGCACAGATCTGATCCATCGACTGCCTGTGTCAGAATGTCCACTATTGAGGTCGGTCCGAGAGAGGGTGATGTCGCTTCCTGCGTGCTGATGTCACTAGTGATAAACTTAGCTCACCACTACGGGCCCTATTACATTCTTCGCGCAAACGTTTGCGCCGGCGCAAAAACGTATTAACGCGAGGGGCAAAACCCTTTACGCTGAACATCGTATTAAAATGTCAGCGCAACAAATGCGCGTATACGCCTACCGCGGGTGAACCTGCGCGAAGGCTGCGCGAGCTTACTGTACATCGCGCGTCCTATACTTTACATTGTGAGCGCAAATGCGTTTGTGCGCTGGTATGCGGATGGAATTACAATCTATGCACAGGAATTAATGCACAGCCGTTGCGCGCATAATTTTAGCAACTCCTAAAGGCTGGTGTTAATGGCAAATTCTATCAACCTGCCGAAACCAAATACACGGCCCAAAAAAAATACGCATCAAAGTACAGTTACACATTCTACACATACTCAAACCAATAAAATGGAGAAGTTGTGTGTGCATTTATTATTGATACAGCAAATATGCGCAATTGACTTTGACAGGCGCAAAAACTTAACGTGAGACAATTGTGGTTCTTAATTCTGATTGGCTGAATCGCCCAAAAAAACCCAGTCCGCACACTGATTTCTGCGCGTCTGTTTAACGCGCGTTATTGCTCGACGGATGAAAAAATGTGCGAGGATTGTAATTCCAGCGTCGTTTTCTGCGCGTTAACGTTTGACACTTGGCGCAAAAATTCACGCGTTGCGCGAGCGTTTTAACGCGAAGATTGTAATAGGGCCCTACATGTCCCCACTAATCACCAAATACACCCCAGCACGTTCCCTAAGATCAAACAGTGACCTGCGGCTAGCTTCTCCCTGCATCACCTCTTCCCATGATAGACTGCAGGATTTCTCACGCGCAGCCCCCATCCTCTGGAACTCTCCCTCTCGTACTCATACTCAAACCATCAAACTTTCCCTTAGTTTCCCTTCCTTCAAACGCTCCCTTAAGACTTTCCTATTTAGGGAAGCCTACCACCCGACTCACTGACGCGACCAGTCCATCACTCTCACCATGCAGTCCATCACTCTCACCTTGCAGTCCATCACTCTCACCTTGCAGTCCATCACTCTCACCATGCAGTCCATCACTCTCACCTTGCAGTCCATCACTCTCGCCTTGCAGTCTATCACTCTCACCTAGCAGCCCATCACTCTCGCCTTGCCATCTATCACTCTCACCTTGCAGCCCATCACTCTCACCTCCCAGTCCATCACTCTCACCTCGCAGTCCATCACTCCCACCTTGCAATCCGTCACGCTCACCTTGCAGTCCGTCACTCTCACCTCACAGCCCATCACTCTCACCCTGCAGTCCATCACTGTCACCTTGCAGTCCATCACTCTCACCTTGCAGCCCATCACTCCCACCATGCAGCCCATCACTCCCACCTTGCAGCTCATCACACCCACCTCGCAGCCCATCACTCTCACCTTGTAGCCCATCACTCTCATCTTGCAGTCCATCACTCTCACCTTGCAGCCCATCACTCTCACCATGCAGCCCATCACTCTCACCTTGCAGTCCATCACTCTCACCTTGCAGTCCATCACTCTCACCTCCAGTCCATCACTCTCACCTCTGCAGTCCATCACTCCCACCTTGCAATCCGTCACGCTCACCTTGCAGTCCGTCACTCTCACCTCACAGCCCATCACTCTCACCCTGCAGTCCATCACTCTCACCTTGCAGTCCATCACTCTCACCTTGCAGCCATCACTCCCACCATGCAGCCCATCACTCCACCTTGCAGCTCATCACACCCACCTCGCAGCCCATCACTCTCACCTTGTAGCCCATCACTCTCATCTTGCAGTCCATCACTCTCACCTTGCAGCCCATCACTCTCACCATGCAGCCCATCACTCTCACCTTGCAGTCCATCACTCTCACCTTGCAGTCCATCACTCTCACCTCCCAGTCCATCACTCTCACCTCGCAGTCCAGCACTCCCACCTTGCAATCCGTCACGCTCACCTTGCAGTCCGTCACTCTCACCTCACAGCCCATCACTCTCACCCTGCAGTCCATCACTGTCACCTTGCAGTCCATCACTCTCACCTTGCAGCCCATCACTCCCACCATGCAGCCCATCACTCCCACCTTGCAGCTCATCACACCCACCTCGCAGCCCATCACTCTCACCTTGTAGCCCATCACTCTCATCTTGCAGTCCATCACTCTCACCTTGCAGCCCATCACTCTCACCATGCAGCCCATCACTCTCACCTTGCAGTCCATCACTCTCACCTTGCAGTCCATCACTCTCACCTTGCAGCCCATCACTCTCACCATGCAGCCCATCACTCTCACCATGCAGCCCATCCTTCTCACCTTGCAGCCCATCACTCCTACCCAGTGGCGTAGCGTGGTTTGTCGGCACCCGGGGCAAGGCAAGAATTGTGCCCCCCCAACCTGTGGACATGGCAACACACCCTGATTCCCTTCCACCACCAGTAGAGTATTGGCCCACTTACCCCACAAGCACATGTATTGTATATTAATAAAATACTGATATAATAAAAAATGAAACACACATGCCTCCCCACGCTACACCACTGCTACCAGTCACCCTGTCCCAGTATACCCTAGCATAGTTCCACTCTCACACTATACCCAGTCACTCTCCCAGTACCCCAGTCACTCTCAAGTACCACCCGTCACTCTTTCTCTCCCAGTAACTCTTTTTCTCTCCAAGTACCACCACTTTCTCCCAGTACCCCAGTCATTCTCTCCCCAAACCTACAGTCGCTCTCTCCCCAAACCTCCAGTCACTCTCTCCCAGTAGCCCCCAGTCACTCTCTCACTATCCAAGTACCCCAGTCCCTCTCTCCCAGTATCCCCAGTCATTCTCTTCCCAAACCTCCAGTCACTCTCTCCCCGTACCCACAGTACCCCCTCACAGTGTGTTGGTCACGCTGCTCTGGTGTCACACATTGTTGCCTACCTGCGTGGAATTGCTGGTGGCCTGGGGGGAGCTGTCCAGGGGGCTTGGTGGGGACCGGATTTTAAATGTGCTGCAGGGCAGGTGCCTCCCCCCTCCTTACTGTTCAGTGGCTGCAGGGCTGCCAGTGGCGATGAGCTGGAACAGGGCTTCAAGGGGGGGCTGACAAACTGGGTACAGGGTGTTCCATCGAATAATGCTGCACTGCTTCAAGTGTCTGCGTGAAGGAGGAGACCGGACAGAACCAGAATATTCTGTCCTGGTCCTCCATTCCAGATGCTGAGTGCTAAGTCACCGCCGGTGCCGCAAAACTGGCAGCTACCCGTACAAGGGCCTCTCACGGACACCAGTGTCCGTGAGCAGACACCTTGCTGATTCCTGCTGAAAAATATTAGTGGTTCAAACTTCTTTCGAAATTTTGCGCCCCTAAGAAAATTGCGCCCGGGGCGACCGCCCTCGAGGCCCCCCCACGCTACGCCACTGCTCCCACCTTGCAGCCCATCACTTCCACCTTGCAGCCCATCACTCCCACCTTGCAGTCCTCTCCTCCTGTTTCCACCACCAACCCTTCTAGATTGTAAATTCCCACGGGAATAGGGCCTCGTTTCCTCCTGTACTGGTTTATCCAAATGTTGTTCAATGTATTGTAACCCTGTCTATACTGTGCCCATTGTACAGCGCTGCGGAATATGCTGGCGCTTCATAAATATAGAATAATAATAATATTAGCAGCGACAGATTTGGTGACCGGCAGCTGGGAAATTCTAAATTCCGGCTGCTGGTGACACTGGGTGGGGTGGAGGAGACTCCTCCACTTCACCCCACATCTTCACCAGATTGGGGTTTGAGGGAGAGGGAGAAGGGGGGCACTTCTCACATCCTGACCACTTTAAAGCACTAAATTGGACTGTATGAGTAGAGTATCTGTTCTTCTTCAAATGTCAATCCAAGAATAGTTACAATGTAACAGAGAAATTCTAATAACAGATGTTATACATAAAAAAATAATGGAATTCTATGATTTAGCGGACAGTCCTACTTTCCCTTTGTCTCCCGCATGGGTTACAACGTTGTTCCCAGCATTCCATCACCAGGTTACAGTTGTGTCCTGCATCGGGATAAATGGCCGCTCTCTTACACTGTTTTATTTTAAAAGCAGTGACCCTCTATCGGTCCTAATTAATGACGCCTGCTGTTTTTTACAGATTACATTTCGGCGATGACATTTATAAAGTGAAGCGTCACGGGGCGGCGAGCTCCCAAGTCATCCCGGCTGATAAGTACCCAGTGATTAAACACTGCATCGTTTTATTATAAGATAATTGTGACTTTTTTCTTTTTTTTAATGTGCATAATCTCGTTCCTTCTATGGGAAAAATGCACGTCGGGACTCGGCGAGGATTTGGTGGAGGAGTTGATATCTTCCTGGCAGCCGTCCACCACTGCTGTGATTAAACTCTTGGAAATCGTCTTTTCCATGCATGGGTTTGTTTTCATAGCAGATCTGTGCGAGAATTATGCCGTTGTGTAACTGGGTGTTGTTGAGTCAGTCTTTATTGCCTGGGGTGAAGCCCCAATTTACATCTCATAAATTCATAATGCGAGCTGCTGGCACACGGGCTGATATCATTAGGAGCAGCGCAAATAGCTACCCCGGGCGAGCAGCACCACTCGTTTCAGCTAATCGCTTCATTTTCTCCATCATTATGTAGCTGCCGGGTCTGCACCGCACAGAGCTGGAGCTCACGTGAAGGGACTCCAACGTATGTGAGTCTCAGATACTATATATCCAGCAACAACAACAATAATAATCCACATGGCTCTCCCGGCTCTTCCAACTAAAAACTCTAAGGGCTCCATCACCTCCTTCAAGCTAACACTAGCATCAGCGCTAAGTTAAAGGAGGTCATAGCGCTGCGCCCACATTGCCTTTGAATTGCTAATGAGTTAAAAAACTCATTAGCGCTCGTTAATTTGGGATTCGTAGCGTGAGTTTACTGTACTTTGCGCTCCCCCCATGTTAGATATAGGGAGCGCAAAGTGAAAGCACAGAGTAACTAGCGCTGGGATCACTTGGTCCTAACGAAAAAGTTACCCCCAGCTCAGAGGTTTCTTAGGAAATGGATTGCGCTGCTGCAGAACCCCTTAAATGCAGCTCAAACCCCACGAAAATCACATACTCGCTTCTCATCCCGCAGCGAGATCGGCGGCCCGATCCACTGCTTGTGGCTGCCGGGAGCAGAGGGATACTGGGGGAAGAAAGTCCCCTGTTTCTCTCCGGGATCACTCCGCCAACCAGCAGGATCTTGCGAGAGGCCAGTCATGTGACCCAGCAGCACGATCCTCCATGGAGTCCTATGGACTGCATGGAGCGGATGCTGGGGACGACACGTTAGCTCTGCCCCCAGCATACACGAGCCTAGCGACCGCTATGGGGCAGGTTTCCGGACTCGGTGCCTGCCCCACAATCTGCTAGGGAAGCCAGGATGCAAAGGGGAAATTAGCCTAATTTTCCCCTTAACGTCCCAGTACACAATAGAGTCCTAATGTGGGGGAACGTCCTCCGCATAGAGCAGGAGAATCCAAGGACGTTCCCCACAAGTCTTCCGCAGGCAAGGGGTTAACTCCTTCACTACCAAGTGATTTTCCAAAACACCATTGTCAGGAACCAGTGTTTTTTTTTTTTTAAATAATTTTAATTAATTATACAGTAAGGAATATTTGGGCATATTCCCAGTGTGCGTCTTACTGTAATAACATATTTGGCCAGTAGATGGAGTTATCTACTGACAAATTGAGTTACAGTTGCAGCTCATGTTCCCTGTATCGGCTTGCTGAATGTCCGATGTCAGGACATTCAGTTTGCCGATTTTGCACAAACCACAGAAAATCAGGGCATTTCACTGACATTTCTCTGCTATTCGGTGTCTATGAATAGATTAACCATTGCTTCTCTATGGGGGATTTCACTGCCTCCAAACATCATCGTATTTCGCTGGCAATTCACCAATATTTGGCGAACTGCCTGCTTTCTAAATAGCCAATTGCCCCCGAATTTGCACCATACGTTGGAAATTCATTCTTCGGTGCAATTTCGGGGTCAATTCTGTGCTCTTTTAATAACCCTGTTAGCATGCAGACAGTACGCGCTGTGATAAAGTAATACACACACACAACTGGGATGCAGTTCTTTGAATTGCTGTGACATGCATATGGCTCCTGCAATAATAAATATATAAATATATATATATATATAATGCAAAAAAGTGGGAAATTACGGACTTCATTTGCATGTCCTTCCCAGAGTTCCTTCCTGCCTATAGCACATGTAGCACATGAGCTCTGTGAAGCAGTTCTCTGAATTGCTGGGATGTGTAAATGTCTTCCACAATTATAAACGTTGTTATTTGCTGTGTGGAGGCTTTTAATCTCACTTTTTGCCCTCCATCATAATTTAAGTATTGATTGACAGGTTAAGCATGTATGTATTGATTTACAGTTAGGATGTGACATGTTGCTATTTGATGCTTATCTCCTTTTGATGAGGGCATAATAAGCCCAAAACAGCTGTCCAGGAGCGGCTGTGACTCTTTGCATAAACCTGACCTTTACTAAAAAAAAAAAAAGCCATCAGTATGGCATGGCACTGGCAAGGAGGGTTCTGTTTTAAAACAGATCCAGGATGCAAACAAGGGGGAAATAGTAGACTTTATTTGCATATCCTTCCCGGAGTTCCTTGCTGCATATAGGGCAGGGCTCAAAATTTCCACTCGCCTACCTGCATTTGGCGAGTGGAAATTAAGTGAGGGCGAGTGAAAAAATACACACGCAGGCAGCACAATAAATTATTTTGTGCTGCGTATTCCGGCGGTGCCACTGTGCAGCACCGCCTTCCCCAGGCTGCATGGTGGCAGGGAACAGCTACCTAACCTGACCCAGCTAGTCTTTGTCACTGGCAGGGGGTGGAGAGGAGCTTCCCTGCCAGTGCCTTCCCTGTGTAAAATGTCTTCCACAATTATAAACTTGATTATTTTCTACATAGAGGCTTTTTATTCTCATATTTTGTCCTCCACCATAACTTAAATGAATGTTTGTATATATATATATATATATATATATATATTTTAATAAAGGTTAATCAAACATACTCAATCTGATTAACTTTAAACTCCGCTTGACCCAGGGGAGAAAAATAATAAAACTAATATCTATCTCGACTCCAACACATCAATCAGACTTTGCCAACAACCACACCTCTAGACTTTCATATCACTAAAACACGCTGATTTCCTAGAAAAACACCCAACCTTTCATTAAAAAAAAATAAGTACATGTTAGAAACAAGCAAGACTGATAAGCAAAGAATTTCCTACGAATATGATTTTTACGTAAATAATCTTTTTCTCTGTGAAGGCGTCCGCTCGTCCTTCGTGCTGTCTTGTTAACGAGGATTTACGTGTGATCTGTTTATACTTGCAGTTTATTTTTATATATATGTACTGTATATATTATTGTATTACCATTATATTTCTTTATTCTTAAAAATATTGGGGCTTAAAATTGTCCTGTATAATGAAGACAGGTGTGTTATTAACCTCTTCACCACCACGTGCTTTTTATTGAAATATGTTTTATCATAACAATAGCTGAAAAATAGAGTAAAACGGGTATTTCTCACAGAAAATGTTTTTCTGAAATAATTTAAAAAAAAATGTAACAATGTAAATTTGCTCATTTTTAACTTTACAGCATTGGTTTATCTGTTACAGACGTATCGCTGGGATGAAAGGTTGTAAACTGTAGATGGCGTCCCTTATCTGGCACAATGTCAAACGGGGTCTAGATTATCAGCATACAGGCAGAAATGGCCTTTGTGTCGGTAAATGTGCTGCAGATAGATAATAAAATGGTGAGATCTCCTGCTTACACGAGGTCTGCATTATCAGCATACAGGCAGATGCAGTAAATGTGCCGCAGACAGATAATAAAATGGTGAGATCTCCTGCTTACACGGGGTCTGCATTATCAGCATACAGGCAGATGCAGTAAATGTGCTGCAGACAGATAATAAAATGGTAAGATCTCCTGCTCACACAGGGTCTGCATTATCAGCATACAGGCAGATGCAGTAAATGTGCTGCAGACAGATAATAAAATGGTGCGATCTCCTGCTTATGGGTATTTGTAGTGATCAGAATGAGATTATTAGCAATGCAATATCTGTATGTGCCGCATAATGCCTGTTTAGTGGCAATTACAGCAACACCTTGTATCTGTATGTGCCGCATAACGCCTGTGTATGGCAATTACAGCAACACCTTGTATCTGTATGTGCTGCATAATGCCTGTGTATGGCAATTACAGCAACACCTTGTATCTGTATGTGTTGCATAATTCCTGTGTATGGCAATTACAGCAACACAATGTCTGTGTATGGCAATTACAGCAAAACCTTGTATCTGTATGTGCCGCATAATGCCTGTGTATGGCAATTACAGCAACACCTTGTATCTGTATGTGCTGCATAATGCCTCTCTATGACAATTACAGCAAAACCTTGTATCTGTATGTGCTGCATAATGCCTCTCTATGACAATTACAGCAACACCTTGTATCTGTATGTGCTGCATATTTCCTGTGTATGGCAATTACAGCAACACAATGTCTGTGTATGACAATTACTAGGGATGTGCGTTTCGGGTTTCGGAATTTCGGAATTTTCACGAAATTTCCCAATTCGGGTCTTTCGATGCGGCCGAAATTCCGAAATTTTTTTGAGCCGAAAACGGCAAATCCGAAATTTTTTCCGAGCCGAATCGAAAAATTTTCGGAATTTTCGAATGGACTTGAAATGTGTCAAATCGAAATCTATTGCTTTGAAACGAGAACAGACTTTCCGAAAAAACAAAAATTTTTTTCCCTCTATTCATGATTTCAGTTCCATTCGGGATTTCGGTTCCATTTCGGTAATTCTGGAAATCGTATATTTAACTATTATCGGTTATAATCGCTGATTCTGTAAATTTTGTATTTGTAAATGCGTATCACTTTTTTTTTTGTTTCCAATGATCCGATAAGAATCTTAGTATTTGGGTCAGATCCGATTCGTCCGCGGGTCGCGCATGCGCGCGTGCGGATGTCTTAACTTTATTGAGCCAGTTTTATTGACAACTTTTTGAACAAAATATTGTTTTTATTATTCATCATCATGGCCGCTGCAAGAGATGAGTGCCGTTCAAGCACCTCATCATCTCTCCATGATGAACCACCACCACCCAGGAAGAAACGGGCCACCAATATGGCATTTGAAGAGATGTTGGAGCTGGTACGGATCTTTGATAGTAAGGATTATGATTGCAGTAAGGGCCCTTACCGCAGGAAGTCTAACGCCAGGAAGGATCGTATCTTAGACAAGCTACGCACCACCATTTTGGAGTTGTTTGGGAAGGACCGGACGAAGGACCAGCTCAGGAAACGCTGGTCTGATTTGAAAGTACGTGAGCAGGAGCAGCTGAGACACATCCGCCGCGTCATAGCGAAACGTAAGTGTCATGTTATATTGTAAAGCGCTGCGCAGACTGTTGGTGCTATATAAATCCTGTATAATAATAATAATGTGCTTGCATGTGCTAATGTGCACAGAAATACGTTTATTTATCTAGTCCTTTTTTCATGCAATGTGATTGTGTATAGCTTTGCGGTTTCACGACTCGTCATACATGCATTTTTGCCATAGCTCTTCCTTTTTGTGATTTTACGTATTCGTGAAAATTGTGACATTTGATGTATGTACATGAAGTTACAATGCTGGATTTCTTTTGGCACTGTGTGTATAGTCTGTAGTGTGCTGGGGGGGGGTTCTGATTGAGTGATGCATACGAGATGACCCGCAGCTCCAATATTGGCTCCCATCTGCGCATCAACAAAAATCTCTGCGTCTCTGCTAAGTGGTAGGATGGGACATGTAGTTCTTCTGAAAGTGCATCCAAACAGAGCCGCGTTCAATACATCCTCAGCAGCTGCTGAATTGTTGCAGCGCAGCGATTCAGTTTGCTGCAGCAGTGTCATTGAACGCTTTAGATGCAAATTTCAAAACAAAATGGTGGATTTCTGTTGTTTCTGCTATATCCAGTTTTAATATTAGCAGAAACTGAAAGTGAAACTGAGGCTGAGGCATCTATAAAATAAATAAAAGCAGTCAGCACAATGCGTTTTGTACGTACACAACACAAATAATAGTTTTTATTGAATAAACGTAATGTTTACTTCTGAAAAAAATATATAAATGAACGGTAATATATGTGTATGTGCAGGGGAAATAAATAAATATTTTGTGACTTTAGAACTATGAGATGGGAGTAGTGGTGGGTCAAGCTGGTAGTGGGGTAGTGGAGGGGTGTCGCAATACTTTCGGCAATATAGTGTATAGATATACCATTTTTTCCAGTCTGCATTATTTACGTGTTATTTTTTGGATTTGGCAGAAGACAGGAAGAAGAAGGCACAGGCAGCAGCATCTGCCCCGGCGGGCACCAGTGCCCCAGTGGAGGAGGAGGAGGAGCCACGGGCGTCCACCAGCGCTGGTATATACTGTTTTATTTTGCAACGACTTTTGGTCAAAAACAGAAACATTTTTTGTTTACTGTATTTTAATTTAATTTTTTTATGTATAGCACAAGAGGAGCAGGAGGAGGAAGAGGAGGAGCAGGAGGAGGGCGATGGAGAGAGGGAGCCGGAGCCGCAGCAGGAGGCCGCCAGTCCAGGTTTTTTTTTTTTACTGTTGTATTTTCCATCGACTTTTGTTCAAAAATAAATCAGTTTTGTTGTTTACTGTATTTTTTATTTCTTTAATTTCTTACATATAGCACCGGATATGCTGACGGTGGTGGTGGGGGAGGAGTCGGAGGAGGAGTCGGAGGAGTCGGAGCCTCAGGAGGCCGCCAGCACTGGTATATACTACTGTTATATTTTTTCAAGACTTTCAGTCAAAAATAGAAACCTGCTTTACTTACTGTATTTTCCTTCTTTCATTTATTGGATATATAGAAGGAGAAGCCAGACGCCGACGGGAGGCAATTGGCGAACTAAGGCTGGCTGTTGCAAATATTGATAATATCCAGGAACTGCTCCAGCAACTGCGGGAGCACCTGAACAACACCGCAGACATCCTGGTGCGGCAGTAAGACAGACAATACTCAATACGGATGTGCCTCAGCTGCTCCTGCTCGCCTGCTTTGAGGTCGGACCAGCGTTTTCGGATCTGGTCCTTCGTCCCGTCTTTCCCAAACACCTCCAGGATGGTGGTGCGCGTAGCTTGTCAATGATACGATCCTTTCTAAAATTATTCTTCCTGCCGTAAGGGCCCTTACTGCAGTCATAATCTTTGTAATCAAAGTTGCGGACCAGCTCCAACATCTCCTCAATTGCCAGTAATTCTCCAGTGAGTGAACCAATACTCTGAACAAGATGTTCGCCTGGCTTGGAAGATGGCCACCATTGTATGTTTGTTTGTGTTGTTTGTGCCCCTGTTGGGCAGTTTGCCATCCTTGGCATGTTCCCTTCCCTTCCCCATGTTGTAAATAAATTTTCTATTTTTTCTATATTTTCCTGTTTGTGTGCGTTGCTTTTCCTTACTTAATAAGTTAATATGTATTGCTTGGTTTCCACACTGTTAAAATTATATGTACATAAATGTATTGACATTTCTATGGACCCTTTGTCATAAATTTGTCAACATATTTGTGGCCATGAATGTGACTGAACATTCTACACTTCCTGCCTGGCCAAAAAATGTCACACACTAACACAACCTTGTTGTAAGGCCTTGAGATTTGATTACCGACGTGGCCTGGTTTTGTTAAGCTTAGGCGATGTCACAACAACACGGATTTTTGTCCACAGTCACATTCATTGTATAACCAAGAATTTATCAAAAAATATTGATGGCAGCACTGCGTGAAGTCTTCTCCGACACAACCCAAAGATCCTTAGTGCGGCTCAGGTCTAGTTTATTTGTCCCTGTTTGCAGCTTCACGCAACACCTCCTCCCAGCTATGAGCTCTCTCTCTCCCACCGCTGCCGCTAAGACGCTGCCCGCCAACATGGTCACGTCTTTGCAGGAAGCTGCGTGCCGCCGGACGCTCTGAGGGAGCGAAAAAGGCGGCGGAGGTGAGCTGGGGCCATTATCATGAGGTGCTGGGGCATTCCATGTGCTGGGGCAAATCCATGAGGAGCTGGGGCATATCCATGAGGAGCTGGGGCAAATCCATGTGTGAGCTGGGCATATCCATGAGGAGCTGGGGCATATCCACGAGGAGCTGGGGCATATCCACGAGGAGCTGGGGCATATCCACGAGGAGCTGGGGCATGTCCACGAGGAGCTGGGGCATGTCCACGAGGAGCTGGGGCATATCCATGAGGTGCTGGGGTAATATCCATGAGGAGCTGGGGCATTATCCATGAGGTGCTGGGGCATGTCCACGAGGAGCTGGGGCATGTCCACGAGAAGCTGGGGCATATCCATGAGGTGCTGGGGCAATATCCAAGAGGAGCTGGGGCATGTCCACGAGGAGCTGGGGCATGTCCACGAGGAGCTGGGGCATGTCCACGAGGTGCTGGGGCATATCCACGAGGAGCTGGGGCATATCCACGAGGAGCTGGGGCATATCCACGAGGAGCTGGGGCATGTCCACGAGGAGCTGGGGCATGTCCACGAGGAGCTGGGGCATATCCATGAGGTGCTGGGGCAATATCCATGAGGAGCTGGGGCATGTCCACGAGGAGCTGGGGCATGTCCATGAGGTGCTGGGGCAATATCCATGAGGAGCTGGGGCATATCCATGAGGATGTCGGATGTCGGCCAAGCTTCCGGGAACTCCCCTGAGGACTGGCGTCATCGTGCATAGCACGATGACGCCAGTCCTGGAGTTAACCCCTAGTTGCCACCAATGGTGGAGATAGGGGGTCCAATGAACCCTCTATCTCCCGATCCGTGGCAGCTAGGGGTTAAAGTTCCAGAGCATGGCCGTTCCAACGATACAAACACGAATGTGAAAAACGTTTGTAAAAAAAATTAAAAATAAAAAAATATTTTTAAAAAATTTATAAAAAAAAATAAACAAGTTTTTTTTTCTTTTTTTGGTTTGTTAATGCAGCAATATTGTTCCCATTTCAATTATAATGTGAACAATGATGCTGCACTAACGATTTTTGTATGCGGTGCGTTTGTTAAAAATCGTGTAATTTTCCCCAAAAAAAAATGTAACGAGACCCCATCTCTAATTTTTTTAACAAGCGCACCCCATACAAAATATAACCGCAATGGCTCGCATGTTAAAATGTGAAAAAAAACACTATACACATTGTAAATTATTGAAAAATCATATTTTATTGCATTTTTTGTTATAATATACAGACAGGTCATGACGTATACATATATAATGACATATTATGAATCTGCCGAGTCTGACGGAAAGAACGATATATAATATGTCTGGGTCATATACTAAAATAAGCCTTCAAAACACGTTTAAACATGATGAGCAAAACCGGTGTAGCGATGTGTTAAAGTTTACTGTGGCAGTACCCATTTTTGGCCACAAGATGGAGACTATCACGATTAAAGACCCTGGACACTTGAACTACATGTCCATGCATGCTTTGCGAAGAAACAGGAAGTGGGTGGGTTTGTGGAGAGCCTGTACATCCTGCACCTCGTGGAGAACAGGCAGAGCGCGCCAGGGAGCAGAGGAGAGCGGATGCACGTACAGAGAAGGAGAGACCAAAAGATAGGCCGGAGCGCAGACAAAGTGGATCGGGCCTTAGGATTGGGTCACCCAGCCTTGCGGGAGATAGACATCACCATCTATTATCCGAGTGCAGTGCTAAGGAGAGAAGACCCCTCGAGTAAGGAGTACCGCGGTCGATTGAAGCGGGGAGCAGGCGGTAAGCTGGCTGAGTCGCGGCTGACAGACAGAAGGCCAGACAACAGATCCGGTGGTCGGCGTCCCCAGTCAATATCGAGCGGAGAGACGTCCTGGGTCAGCGGAACCTCAAGCTTGCGCTGGATGGGTGAGAGGCCCCCAAGGCCGTGTGTAAATAAGAACGTACGCTGCTGTTTTCCTTCTAAAACCCACAGGGCCCCAACTGACTAGTCGAAGACATCGATAAAGTAAACTCACTGGCCAGTTGAAAAGTACCCGGGTACCCTACACACACAACCACATACCACTTCACGTTCTGGGACTTAACCTGTGCAGGACTCAGTTTCCTTTTTTTCCTATCCATACAAGGGGGCAAAGTTAAAGTTACATTCCGAACATTTTTCCTCTTTTTGTTCCCGCTGCGCGTTTACCGTGATACGAGAACTGTGTATTTTATTGTGTCCCGCTACGGGGTTTTTCCTCGAATTTCGTATCTTTTAATTTTCTGCTCGGTCGGGGTTTTTTTTTCCGAAAATACGAAGCCCTCGTGTTTTCGTTTCTTTTACCGCTACGCGTTTATCGTGTTACGAAAGTATTGTAAAGCTTCCTGCATATACCGTGTCTCAAGAGCTGCAAACCTTTTAGTAAACCTTTTAAATTATAAAACTGCTCAGCGTGTTGGAGTATATTTATTCCCTAGTGCGGGGAGACTGACCCGTGGTTCATTTTCAGCGGCTCCTCCGGGAGTGAGCGCTACACGTGGGGGCTCGTCCGGGATTCAGTCTCTGGAAAAACCGCATCTAAAGGGTTAAATATGGATCCAGACACTGCTGCCAAATGGTGTGAAGAGCACAGTAGTCAGATAGAATTATGTATAGTTATGGATATTCCTGCAGACACTTGGGCCGAAGATCAGATTCGCCAGGCCGTGGCCACGCTGACCCAGATAATCGGGGGTTAATCCTGGACATAAAAGCGAACCCAGATACCCCTCACACGTATGTTCTTCTTGAGTGGAGAAGGGGTTCCAGTGTTTTCAGGGCGCGAGCGTGAAGCTGACCGGTGAGGTGGAAGTCCAACTGATACAGCCAAGTACGCCACGTGGTGATCACGAGAATGTTCCCGATGTTACCCCAACTACAGGGTTCCCTCCTGCTACATTTTTCACCACTATGGGAAACTGGTGGAAACACTAGCGAAAAACTCTACTGCGTCTCCAAATTACGGATATCGCAAGTTACGGTTTTATTCTGGTAAGGTCCCCGTGCCAACTGGAGAAGAGGACTTTGAGACTTGGATAGATCAGGCAGTGCAGGCAGTGGAAGAATGGGAAGTTGCTGACACCGTGAAGAGACAAAGGCTGATCGAGAGCCTAAGAGGTCCTGCTTCAGAGGTCATTCGAAATCTGAAAAGAGACAAGCCCGGCTGCACTGCTGTAGAGTATCTAGAAGCTTTACAGGAAAATTTCGGAGGAGTGGAGGATTGTGCCGAACTTATTCACAAGTTCTCTCACACCTATCAAAAAGAAGGAGAAGAATTGTCCGCATATGTCTGGCGGCTGGATAAAATCATCCATCAGGTCATTCTTAAGGGGGCGTGCAACCGAGTCAGGCAAGCAAAGCTTTGATGGATCAAATTTTCAAAGGAGCACTCCCACTGGATCCCATAATGTTGAGATTTCAGACTAGATACCAGAACACGGGACTAACCTATTCCAAACTGATCAAAGCTATCCGAGAAGAAGAGGCTTTGATTAAAGCTAAAAAGGTCGCAAATGCGTCGCCCACAGCTTTCACCGCAGAAGTAGGAACTCTCTGTGCGGCAGACATACAGACTGAAGTGCTGGCTCTAAAAACTCAGATGTTGCAAATGATGGAGTTAATGACGTTGATGTCGGCTAAGGACACCAGAACTGAAGGGGTTGCTGTAGCCTCAAACAGGGGGTCTCCAAGTGAACCGCCAGAAAGAAATAAGCTTACACACCCAGGAAAGAAATGTTTTGGCTGCGGGGAAATCGGCCATTTCAGGGCTCAATGCCCACAAGGGCGGGCTGAAAAGAAACCGGTCGAAGAACTTCTAAAAGCTGTGGAGAAGCTGTTGTCCGTCCTGCAGGCGGGAAACGCCAGAGGGCACCAGTAAAGGAGCAACCTAAGTGCCCGACGGTTGAACCCCGCTCCAAAAACCAAGCTAAGACTAAGAGGGCGAGAGGACCCAAAGCCGAGCCAACTGCTGAGCCAGCCGGGACTGAAAGAGTCACTCCCTTAGCGTCCGGGTCTGCGTCATGGGGAGGCAATGCACACCCAAAACCTACACGGGCCAAGAAAAAGGCCAGGGTACAGAAAACTGGGTCTAAGCGTCCAGATACCGCCACCAAGTTTCCTGACCAACTGATAGGTCCTTCTCCTATTGTGCCAATCCAAGTGGAGGGAGTCTACACTAAAGCTCTGTTAGATTCAGGGGCTCAAGTGACATTGATCTACAAAGACTTCTATGAGAAACACTTGAAGCACATTCCTCTGCAAGAATTGAAGGATTTGGAAATATGGGGTATCGGCACTGAGAAACTCCTTATGACGGGTACCTGCAGGTGAAGTTGGAGATCGGATCTGAAGTCATAGGGCAGTCTGGGGGTTGTGATGCATTGGCCATTGTGTGTCCTCGACCCCCAGGCGCGAACAGAAGCTCTGATAGTGGGGGCGAATACTGACCTAGTGCGGCGTCTCCTGACACCTATGGTATTGGAAGAAGGTTCGACTCAAGGAGTACACCCACTGTTACGTCCGGTCTATCAGAGGATGGTTGAAGAACGAAAGGCACCTGCCGAGGTGGGGCGCCTGTGGAGACTGGGGGGAACAGAGAAGGTTCTGCAAGCAGGAGAGGTAGCGAGCTTCCGGGTTTCAGTCAAGTTGAACGGATCGCAACCAGGTCCCTATGTGGTGCTGGGAACCGATGTCAGTCATGGGAGTGAAACCGGAGTCGAAGTAATTCCTGAAATAATCTCCACAAAAGCCTTGAAGAGAACACGAGGGAGAGTCTCGGTCAGTGTGTGTAATGTGACAGATTCTCCAGTAGTCCTTAAAGCACGAATGCCTATCGGACAAGTAGAGTCTGCTACACCCCTCTCCACTGATTTAGGAGGGGGAATGGATAAAGAGATTCCAGATGAAAGATTCTACCCTAAAGATGCCCCTATTTCACCTGAGTGGAAGAAACGTCTTCAGTCTCAAGTTCTAAAGTGGAAAGAATTATTCTCGAAAGATGAGTTTGATGTGGGCCTGGCTAAGAGTACGGAACATCGCATTCGGTTGCAAGAAGACAAGCCGTTTCGTGAAAGGTCAAGGCGAGTTCCGCTGGGAGACTTGGATGATCTGCGAGAACAGCTAAATGAGTTGCAGAGAACCAATGTGATTCAAGAGTCCAGAAGCCCATATGCATCTCCAATAGTGCTGGTCAGGAAGAAGAATGGTTCTGTCCGCTTGTGCATAGACTATCGCACCCTGAACCGAAGAACCATCCCCGACCAATACGCCACTCCTCGGATTGAAGATGCCTTACAGTGTTTGTCTGGAGCAAAGTGGTTCAGTGTATTAGACCTGCGAAGCGGATATCATCAGATACCGATGCACCCTGAAGACAAAGAGAAAACTGCGTTCATTTGTCCACTGGGGTTCTTTGAGTTCAATAGAATGCCTCAAGGTCTGACGGGAGCTCCAGCCACGTTTCAACGGTTGATGGAGAAGACAGTCGGGGATATGAATCTAATCGAAGTGTTAGTGTACCTGGATGACATAATTGTGTTCGGGAAGACTCTGGAAGAGCATGAGCAACGTTTGGAGAAGGTCTTGAAGAGGCTCCATGAAGAGGGGTTGAAATTGTCTCTGGAGAAATGCCAGTTCTGTTTACCGTCAGTCACATATCTGGGACACGTGGTCTCGGCAGAAGGTGTTTCGACAGATCCTCGAAAGTTGGAGGCCGTAGCTTCTTGGCCTAGACCTCGAAACGTCACTGAACTTAGATCTTTCTTGGGATTCTGCTCATACTATCGAAGATTTGTGGGAGGATTCGCAAAGATAGCTCAGCCGCTGAACAAACTCCTACAGAAAGAAACCACCGAAGAAGGCTGTAAGGTCTCTGACCGAAACTTCTCCGCTCCGGGACCAAGGAAAGCTAAAGAGTCCATACAAGGTGAATGGACTAGTCAATGTGAAGGTGCGTTTGTGAAGCTGAAAGAGAATCTAACCCGAGCTCCTGTTCTGGCCTACGCGGACCCTCACAAGCCGTATGAACTACATGTGGATGCCAGCCGAGAAGGTCTGGGAGGAGTCCTATATCAGGAGTATGATGGGTTGCTGAGGCCTGTGGCGTACGTGAGCCGGAGCCTTACGCCTTCTGAGAAGAACTATCCTACTCACAAACTGGAGTTCCTAGCCTTGAAGTGGGCAGTGGTGGACAAGTTGAAAGACTATCTGTACGGAGCTGAGTTCGTGATCAACGGACGGATAATAATCCTCTCACCTATATCCTTACTACTGCAAAACTGGACGCAACGGGACATCGGTGGTTGGCCGCTCTGTCAGGGTTTCGGTTCAGCCTGAAGTATCGCCCTGGGGTGAACAATCGAGATGCTGATGCTTTGTCGAGAAGACCCTACACTACAGAATGGACTCAGGTGACTCCAGACGGGGTGCAAGCTTTGTGTCAAGGAACAGAACGCCGGGTCAAGGGAGGAGTTGAAGCGGAGGCCATAGGAGTCATGGCCGCGGCTGTTCCTGAGTTCTACTGTAACCCTACGCAATTGAGGGATGAAAATCTACCTACCTTTTCCAAGCAGGACCTGAAAGCGGATCAAGCTAGAGACCCTTTGATTGCATTGACCATAAAGGCCCTGACTGCAAACCAGCGAGAGATTCTGTTAACCAATTCCCCGGATGGAGCCAGATTGGTTTACAAAGAGTGGGAGCGGTTGAAGATGTTGGATGGGGTGGTCTACCGAAGGGGCCCCTCGACCAATTCCGAAGAGATTCAACAGTTATTTCTCCCCACTAAACACAGGGAGAGTGTGTTGCGATCACTACATGATGAGCATGGACATTTGGGTGCTGAGAGAACTTTTAAATTGGTGCGAGATAGGTTTTATTGGCCTTGCATGAGGGCTGAAGTTGAGAGTTACTGCCATTCCTGTCTGAGGTGCATTCAGAGGAAAACTCTACCGACTCGAGCTGCTCCAATGAGCCATCTACAGAGTCAGGGACCCATGGATTTGGTGTGCATTGACTTCCTGTGCTTAGAGCCGGATGCTAGTGGGCAAGGGAACATTCTGATAGTGACTGATCATTTCACCCGTTATGCCCAAGCTTTTTCTACAAAAGACCAACGCTCCGACAGTGGCGAAGGTGCTGATGGAAAAGTTCTTTGTTCATTACGGCCTGCCAAGAAGAATACACTCTGATCAGGGAAGAGACTTTGAAAGTAGATTGGTCGGGCAATTGCTGGAGTTGTTGGGAATTCAAAGACTCGAACTACGCCATACCACCCTCAAGGTGATGCTCAGCCTGAAAGGTTTAATCGCACGCTGCTAAATATGCTGGGGACTTTGTCTAATGTAGAGAAGCAGAGTTGGAGTCGTCATATAGCTACTCTGGTGCATGCATATAACAGTACGGAGAGTGATGCAACGGGGTATTCACCGTACCGTCTTATGTTTGGAAGAGAAGCTCGACTGCCGGTTGATTTGGCATTTGGGTTATCTCTAGACCAGACGTCAGTAGCTTCTCATAGAAACTACGTGGATAGACTTCGGAAGAATCTGGCTTCTGCGTTTGAACAGGCCCGTTTGACTTCAGGTAACAGGGAGCAAAGGAACAAGAAGAACTATGATTTGAAGGTTCGAATACAGGATCTACAACCCGGTGATAGGGTTCTGTTGAAGAATTTGGGTGCTGCTGCGAGACACAAGCTGGCGGATAGATGGAGTTCTCAAGGTTTACATTGTTTGCAAACAACTGCCAGGTCTGCCGGTGTATCAGATTCGCCCTGATGGAAAGGCTGGTCCCCTCAAGAATTGGCACCGAATCACTTGTTACCTTTGAGAGAGGCTGTGAGGATACCAGTGGAAAACGAACTTCCTCCGGCGAATCCGCATTCTCCACGTGTTCCTCCTGTTACTCGGTCTCAACATACTCGGGTTGTTGGAGAGAGCGAAAGAGACAGCGACGAGGAGAGTTTCTGTTTAGATTGGATACGCTCACCAGAACCTGAAGAGGTCGTCCCAGTTCCTTGTCAGTGGGAAAGTAACTTGAGGGCTGAAGCTCCTGAATTTCAGTGGGAATTCCCCGAAAATATGGAACTCCCTGAAACCCTTGAACTTCCGTTAAGGGTCCCGGATATTGTTAGAGACCCTGTAGCTCCTGAAGACGAGCCTTACGATTATAGTTCTATGCCTTCCCTGGAGGGATCGTACTCGGAGGAAGTGTCTGCTCCAGTGGCCGACATAAGGACTGAGCCTATACCTATAGTACTTCCACCTGAAGAGGAACGGAAGGAGCCTGAACAAAAACGCTCTATTCGACCGCCCCAGCGACTTACCTATGACTCACCAGGACATAGCACTGAAGAGGCCATCACCACTGTGCAGAGATTGCCCGAAGTGTCTGCTATGTTAGCTGAGGTAGCCCAGAACATGAGTCAGCTTGAGAAAGTGTTTCTAACCCACTGCATGTATGCTGCTGAACCTGTATATACTGTATAAACTGTGTGCATATTGTAAAAGGATAATGTAACTGTTGTACCTCCTTGGAGAGACCCAAGAGTTCTAGGAGGGGGAGAGTGTAGCGATGTGTTAAAGTTTACTGTGGCAGTACCCATTTTTGGCCACAAGATGGAGACTATCACGATTAAAGACCCTGGACACTTGAACTACATGTCCATGCATGCTTTGCGAAGAAACAGGAAGTGGGTGGGTTTGTGGAGAGCCTGTACATCCTGCACCTCGTGGAGAACAGGCAGAGCGCGCCAGGGAGCAGAGGAGAGCGGATGCACGTACAGAGAAGGAGAGACCAAAAGATAGGCCGGAGCGCAGACAAAGTGGATCGGGCCTTAGGGTTGGGTCACCCAGCCTTGCGGGAGATAGACATCACCATCTATTATCCGAGTGCAGTGCTAAGGAGAGAAGACCCCTCGAGTAAGGAGTACCGCGGTCGATTGAAGCGGGGAGCAGGCGGTAAGCTGGCTGAGTCGCGGCTGACAGACAGAAGGCCAGACAACAGATCCGGTGGTCGGCGTCCCCAGTCAATATCGAGCGGAGAGACGTCCTGGGTCAGCGGAACCTCAAGCTTGCGCTGGATGGGTGAGAGGCCCCAAGGCCGTGTGTAAATAAGAACGTACACTGCTGTTTTCCTTCTAAAACCCACAGGGCCCCAACTGACTAGTCGAAGACATCGATAAAGTAAACTCACTGGCCAGTTGAAAAGTACCCGGGTACCCTACACACACAACCACATACCACTTCACGTTCTGGGACTTAACCTGTGCAGGACTCAGTTTCCTTTTTTCCTATCCATACAAGGGGGCAAAGTTAAAGTTACATTCCGAACATTTTTCCTCTTTTTGTTCCCGCTGCGCGTTTACCGTGATACGAGAACTGTGTATTTTATTGTGTCCCGCTACGGGGTTTTTCCTCGAATTTCGTATCTTTTAATTTTCTGCTCGGTCGGGGTTTTTTTCCGAAAATACGAAGCCCTCGTGTTTTCGTTTCTTTTACCGCTACGCGTTTATCGTGTTACGAAAGTATTGTAAAGCTTCCTGCATATACCGTGTCTCAAGAGCTGCAAACCTTTTAGTAAACCTTTTAAATTATAAAACTGTTCAGCGTGTTGGAGTATATTTATTCCCTAGTGCGGGGAGACTGACCCGTGGTTCATTTTCAGCGGCTCCTCCGGGAGTGAGCGCTACACCGGTAAAAAAAATGACCTCAGCACAGAGGAGGGAAAAGCCTCAGCAGCGAAAGGGTTAATTAAAAAAACACGATAGAATCGCCAGAATTATCGTATCGACAGAATGAATTATCGGTCCGAAAAACAAAAAAAAATTTATTATAAAAAAATATATAAAGTAGTATTAAAAAAGTAAACCATAGTAGTTTACATCAAAACGAATAGAGTTAGACAGCTTTAAAATTTCCGAAATGCAATGTGACACGAAATACGAAAAATGGTCGATATTCCGAACCATGTACAATGCCGAAAACCATGTACAATTCCAAAAACGAAAATTCCCGAAATCACGAAAAGTCGATACCAAAAACGAGTAAAGTGACACGAAAATACGAAAAATGGTCGATATTCCGAAAAATAAATGTACCCGAAAAACGAATCGAGCCGAACCGAATCGAAACAGAAAGCGGTCGAACCGAGCCGAATCGAAAAGTTTAAAAATTCGAAAAATCTAATCGAACCGAAAAAAAAATCGGTGCACATCCCTAACAATTACAGCAAAACCTTGTATCTGTATGTGCTGCATAATTCCTGTGTATGGCAATTACAGCAACACAATGTCTGTGTATGGGAATTACAACAACACCTTGTATCTGTATGTGCTGCCTAATGCCTGTGTATGGCAATTACAGCAACACAATGTCCGTGTATGGCAATAACAGCAAAACCTTGTATCTGTATGTGCTGCATAATGCCTGTGTATGGCAATTACAGCAACACCTTGTATCTGTATGTGCTGCATAATGCCTGTGTATGGCAATTACAGTAACACCTTGTATCTGTATGTGCTGCTTAATGCCTGTGTATGGCAATTACAACAACACCTTGTATCTGTATGTGCTGCATAATGCCTGTGTATGGCAATTACAGCAACACCTTGTATCTGTATGTGCTGCATAATGCCTGTGTATGGCAATTACAGAAACACCTTATATCTGTATGTGCCGCATAATGCCTGTGTATGGCAATTACAGTAACACCTGTATCTGTATGTGCTGCATAATGCCTGTGTATGGCAATTACAGTAACACCTTGTATCTGTATGTGCTGCATAATGCCTGTGTATGGCAATTACAGAAACACCTTATATCTGTATGTGCCGCATAATGCCTGTGTATGGCAATTACAGTAACACCTTGTATCTGTATGTGCTGCATAATGCCTGTGTATGGCAATTACAGTAACACCTTGTATCTGTGTGTGCTGCATGATGCCTGTGTATGGCAATTACAGAAACACCTTATATCTGTACTGTACAGGGATTTACACTCATTATAACTCCCTGAATATTATCCCTGTACAACAGTGACTGACTCCACAGCTCCCCTTGTATTCTGACAAATCTTGCTGGAATGCGGCAGTAAAGTTTGTTGAGCTTTTTGTTACAGTGAGGGTGAGGTCTACTCCTTGCAGCTTCTTTACAGTAATACAGGAGGACAGGAGTGAGATCTCACTGAGAATTTAGTTTCTCCACAGGATGCACACTAATCCTGCATGAAAAAGGTATGAAAATGGTGGTTTTCTTTCTACCTTTCAGAAAGAACTAGGAAAATCTAAATGTGTTCATTCTTTCTGTAAAATGGGATTTTTTTTGGAGGATGGACGGGAGAAGCAGAGATTATTTTCCTGGTATCCTAGTTTGGACATTTGATGCGAGACAGCAAAGGAAACGAAGATTTGATAATTAAGTTACAGATTGTAATCCCGTTTCCACCCCCCCCCACTCAAAAATAAAACATCTTTCCTACAGAAAAATGCACCTTTCTCGCTCCGCATCCGATCTGTAAGCTTTCCCACATTCCAAAGGAATAACTTGCTTTCGGTATAATTGTCTCAGGCCTTTTTCCAAAACACTGTTTTTCATTCATTTTCACACTCGTCGGAAAATGCTCATCATCATCTCTGCCCTTTAAAAAAGCAAATTTCCAAAGTTCCTGCTTGTTAGTTTTTTGGCTAAACAAAAGGTCATATTTTTTTTCTTCTCTCCTTTCCAAATAAATGAAAATTTGCATCATCGCCCCCCCCCCCCCCGCCGCGCAGCTGCCGGGGTTATTCTCAGTGAAAGAACGAGCCCAGATCTTTATTAATTTTTATAACGCACGCGACTTGTTAAAAGACATAAATAATCGAAGGGTCATGGCCCAGAGATGTCACCGAACAGCAAATATTGTCGAATTGCCGGTGAAATACAGTGCCTGTTCGACGGCAGTGAAATCCCCCATAGAGAAGCAATGGTTAATCTATTCACATTAAACAGCAGAGAAATGTCAGTGAAATGCCCTGCTGTTCGGTGTTTTCATTCGGCAGATTTATTCAGGCGAATCCCATAGGCTTCAATGTTAAAAATATTCCCGTTTTAATTCAATATCTAATAAACTGTTTATTATTTTAATCTGCAGCAAAAAGTCTCTTTACTTATAGATTTTTTACGATCTTTAAGGCATTTTTCGGGATTTTGTTTCTCAAATTTTTTTAAAGCGTTTTTTCATTTTTCTGTGACAGCCTTTTTATTATCAGTCATTGGATCTTTATATGTAAATTCCAGACATTTTCGTTCAGTAGTTTTTTTGCAAACAGTGTTTCAATTTCAAAACACTTTCAATTGGATTGTTTTGTTTTTTACCCCATTCGTCAGCTTGTCAGCTTTCTCCGGCGGCTGGTCTGTGCTGTGTTCGGCAACTCGTCAATTTTTTCCACAGTGTTCGGCATGTTTTTTGCAGTGGTTCCGTCCGGTTAGTTTTCAGTGAGCGTTCGGTGGGTTTGCGGCAGGTTTTTCCTGCACTTCGGGGACCCTGCAGTGAATTCAGCAATTCACCGCAGGGTGGGGAAATTTGATTCCCCCAAAAGTGCAGGGAATGAGAGAGCACCAAAATAACCCCCCAAGAATAACGGCGAACTAAGAGCTTTCCTCGTTCACTTAGGCTGGGGTCAGACGAGCGTGATTTCTACGGACTGTGCGTCCGTGCACATGGACGTACGTCAGTACGGAAGACACAGTAGTGGCCACACAGTCCGTTTATTCACTGACGTATATTTTGATGGATGTAGGAGTAAACCCAGTAAACCCACCTCCGTAGGTGCCGGGGAGTGGCAGATCGCCGCTAAGAAAGGGAAGGGACCTGCAAAGGTACCCGGATATACTGGCAAGCACTCTGGTAAATCCGCACCCGCTCCCTCGGTATCGTCCTCCTCCTCTTCCGTTGCGGAAAGCGGGGCCGTGTCAGTTCCAACACCCACCGATGCCGTGGGGGAGCTCTCTCAGCCGCCCTCCACTGTGGAGGACGCCATTCCAACATCCAACCGCTATTCCATCTTGTCGGGTTCTTCGTGGGCTGACATAGTGGAGAAGTCAGAGCGGGAGAGCTCCAACCAGTCCGCCACTCTGGCGGACGAGGAGTACGAGGAGGTCCTCATTGACGACGATGACATAGTGCCCTCGGGCACGTCTGTCAAGAGGTACCCCTCGGAGGACGAGAGGGAAGATAGTCGTAAATGGGGAAAGTCTCTTCACGCTAACCACCCGTGATGGCTGCCCACTACGTGATCTCTGTAGCCACGCACAATGTGGCGAGTCTCAAGGCGGCGAGAAAGACCTTCGCCGCCTTCGATTTCTTCCGCAGGGCCCGCCAGCAGGTGTCCTTTGTCCAGGAGACGCTCCTGGACGCGCTGGCGGCCCTGCACCATGCGAAGAGAAAATGGAGATGGGGGCCTTCCTTCTTCTCCCTGGCCACAGGGGGATACAAGGGGGTGGCCATCCTTTTCCAGGACGTCAAGGTGGTATTTCAGCGGGTGGTTGAGCTAAGGAAGGGTCGATGCGTGGTCCTCGATGTCTCGCTTGCAGGGCAGTCTCTCGGACTGATTAACATCTACGGCCCCAGTCCAAATGGGAGAGGAAACGTCTGTTCAGCGAGATAGAGCCTTTCCTCTATACGTCTAAGGCGATCCTCTTTGGTGGTGACTTTAGGCCAAACGACAGGGGGGGTACCAAGAGGCGCCTTGGATATGACTCTTTTTTTCTTTATAAGATGGTTAGTCAGGCAGGTCTGGTTGATGTGCACACTCAGCACATCCCAGGCCTCACCGGGTTCACTTTTCACAGAGGTAAGAGCAGCAGTAGGATAGACAGGTTTTTCGTTAAGGAGGGCTTCCCGGTGTCGGCCCCCATGCTGACGCAGGTGGAGTTCTCTGACCACCTTGTTTTATCCTGCGAGTTGAACATCGCAAAGACCCCTGCGAGAGGCAAAGGGATTTGGCGGCTCAATTCAGACCTCCTAGAGGAAGCGAAGGTTAAGCAGGCCTTCGAGACGTTCCTGGCGGACCAGATGACTTTGGAGGACGTATGCGCCTCGAAGTCAGAGTGGTGGGAGATGGTCAAGGCGTGAGCGCGTACCCTTTTTCGCTCTCTTGCCGTGAACGCCCAGGCCAGTAGGTATAAGATCTACCTCGGCCTTATGCAGAAGCTCGACCACCTGTTCTCGCAGGGAGGTGATTCTGGGGAGATCTCCGAGGTCCGCTCCTTGATGAAGGAGTTCCAGTACGACAGGTACACCTCGCTTGTGAAGGAGAGAGATCACGGGTCTTACCTCTCACCCGACCCCTTTCTCAGTTGCAAGCGCAAGGAAGGTACCAAGGTCATCTCTGGGCTGCGTGACACCTCTGGGGTCCTGCAGGATTCGTCCCACGGGATTCACGATGTGGTCCGGTCGTACTACTTGGAGCTCCTTGGACAGAGGCGGGCCCGGCCAGACCAGGTGGAGGGCTTCCTTCGCGACATAGACCCTCATCCTGAGCTCGAGACTTCCCTCTGCGAGGAGTTGATCGGCCCTATCACCGCGGCTGAGGTAACGGGTGCCATCTTGAGCCAAAACAAGAGTAAGGCGCCTGGGCCCGACGGGCTCGCGGTGGAGTTTTTTCAATGTTTTAGTGCTCTATTGGCGCCCCATCTCGCGGAGGTCTTCAACGAGTCCCTAAACGGGGGCCTTTTGCCCCTCACGTTGTGGACTTCGGCAGTGATACTGCTGACCAAGCCGGGGGTGGTCGACGCGGCAGACGTAGGGAACTGGCGTCCCATTTCGCTGCTCAACATCGACAGGAAGATCCTGGCGAAAGTGTTGTATCTGTGACTGCAAGATTTGTCTGGGGGTCTCCTGTCTAAGTCCCAATTCTGCACAGTCCGAGGCCGTAACGTCTTCAACGCCGTTCTCGAGGTGAGGGAGGCCGTAGAGAGGTGCAGGGCCGGCGATTGGACGGGTTACCTTCTGGCACTTGATCAGTCTAAGGCCTTCGATCGGGTGGATCACCTCTATTTGTGGACAGTGATGAGGCGCTACGGCCTTCTGGCTAAATTTGTCAATTGGTTTATCACCCTTTACCGGGGGGCAGAAAGCTTTGCACTTGTGAACGGTTAGAAGGGGCGATCATTTTGGGTCCTAGCCGGGGTCCGACAGGGCTGTCCCCTTAGTCCCTTGCTCTACGCCTTCGCAATCGACCCCTTCCTTCGAAGGCTCGAGGCAGGGCGTTTGAGAGGGGTCGACAGGGGCCGTACGCGGACAACGTGGCGTACGCGGACAACGTCTCCATCGTGGTCTCTGATCCTTCGGAGGCCGCACTCGTGGTGGACCTAGTCTCGCGCTATTCCTCCGCCTCGTCGTCCCAGATCAACAAGATCAAGAGCTGGGTGTTCTGGTGCGGGAAGGAGGGGGACGAGTTCCCTCTTCCGGACGGTTTCCCGCCGCCCCAGTCTGAAATCAAGATCTTGGGGATTCGGTTCAGCCGGGGGGGGACAATGCTCTCCGCAACTGGACCGACAAGTTGGCCGTAGCCTCCGGTAAGATCTCAGAGGCTTGCCGGTGGAAGCTGTCCCGCGCAGAGAGGGTCCATCTGATAAGGACTTACATACTGCCTATCTTCGGATACGTCAGCATGGTGTTCCTTTTGCCAAAGAGTCTTCACACCCAGTTGTTGGGCATGTGTTTCCTCATGCTGTGGGGGAACAGGCTCAACCCCATCCGGAGGGAGGTCACGTACCTGTCCGGGAAAGACGGCGGGCTGGCCATGGTCAACCCCGTCGTTTTCTTTTCCATCGCTTTCCTGAAAAGGAATTTCGGGGGTCACCTGATGGATGACCCGCCCCGATGGGTACACGGGTTCAGGGTCTGGGTGTCACCTTTTATCGCTGACTGGCTTTACGAGGGATGGTGAAGAGTATGCGAGTCCGTCACTCTGTCCATCTCCCGACTTCAGTCGTCCAGGCCGTGGGAACGATGCGAAGGTGGGGTGTCACGGTGGCCGAGGTCAGAGATACACCCAGGAAGGCCGTGGAGTACCGGGTGTTGGCCTCGCACTACGGCACCTCCCTCGCCTTGAGGGACTGCCCACCACGTACTCTCTCCTCGGGGTTGCAAAACCTTAACTCCAGGAGAATCCCACTCAAGTACCGAGACGTGGCGTTCCTTTCCTTCCACGGCAGACTGTACATACGAGGGAACCTCAAGCACAGGAACATAGAGGACCGCGGTTGCCCCTGAGCGGAATGTTCCGAGAATGTGGAGTCTATGGACCACTTTCTCCTTGAGTGCCCGTTCAACTTGTCAGTCTGTCGCGAGGTCTCAGCCGCCCTAGGCATCCCATGCCTCTCCCGCCAGACTTACGCGGAGTGAGTCTACGGGACGTCCGACTCTAGGGGGCGCAGATTTAATTTGGGCACATTATTCGTAATCAGCGTCGTCACTAGACACTTCACCTGGAACGCACGGTGTCAGGTTTCCATCCGTCAAAAGGTCCTCCCCTGCCAGGTGGTGGTGAACGACATTCTGGTGGCGGTGGCGGGGATCTGTGCCTCTGAGAGGGCTTCCCTGGACGCGCCCTATTGGCAGAAGTTCTGGCGCAACATCAAGGTCCGCCGCCTTCACCTCCAGGGAAGGGTAAGTTTTTCTTCTTCCGCACACCTCTCGGGGTGGTGGTAACCTTCTTTTGCATGTATCTGTCTCGTCACCCTTTCCCCCCATAGATTTTTTTTTTTTGTTGTTGACCGGTTTTTGATTTTTATGGAAGGCTCCCACGCGGGGTAGACGAGTACCCGTTTCCAATGACCCGGAACATCTAGCGGGTGCGGTAAGAGGGACAGGAGACCTTTATATTTGTTTCTATTGTTAGGTCACTTATAGATTTTCCCCCGACAATGTAATCTATCTGCGTGTTGACACCGGTGGTTGTGGAGGGGGGGTTGGGGTGGGAGGGTGGTTACGGGAGGAGGATTGAAACTTCGGGTGGAATTGTACATATGCGTATATATATTGTTGATCACAGGGGTGGAGGGTGGGTCACAGAAAATGCTTCACGTTTCATTTTGGGGTGGGGGTGGGGATGTAGCGGTCAGGAAAGATTTTGGACAATTTGCACAATTGACATTTTTCTTTTCGCTTTGGATTTTTGATGGTGGTCGGGAGGGGGGGGAGTGGTGAGCGCACATGAAAAGCGCCGAACTCAGACGATTTGAGACTTTACGGGACCGTTCGGGGGGTTTTGCGTAGGGCGTCTTTTCATATGCATATGGTTTGATTTGGTTTTTGCCTTTTACTGATTTATTTTTTGTTTTGTTCTTTGTTCTTTTTATGTATTTCTTTGTAATTTACGAGTGTAGGAGAGTGCGGGTCCTGGTCCTAAAAGTGACGGTAAAAATATATGTTTTTGAATGTCGGTGTATATACGTTCTATTTTGAAAATATTCCCATTGTCCCTATTGTTTCCTTGTATTGACGGTCAGTCATCTATTATTTGTTTGATGGACAGCGTCCTAGTTTTGGGTTCTTTTTCTATGTGGCGGTTCGTCACTTGTTTTCTTTTCCATTTTGGACTATTTTTTGTGACGGCATGTCTATATTTTGTGTTTCCTTCTGCCAAGTGGGTAATTCCTTTGTTCTTCTTATTAATGTTTGCCCCTGTATATATATATGTTCCCCCTAATGTTCTACCCCATATGTACTGTCATTATAAAGTGTCCTTTTGCTGTATTTCATTCTGTTGGCTGTGTCGTTTCCTGTATGTACACTTGATTGTATTTGTTTGTTATGTGGCACATTCCAATAAAAACAAATAGACCCAGTGACACATATAGAGGAAAATATCACACAATGGATGCACCCAGTGACACATATAGAGGAAAATATCACACAATAGATGCACCCAGTGACACATATAGAGGAAAATATCACACAATGGATGCGTCCAGTGACACATATAGAGCCAACTATCACACAATGGATGCACACAGTGACACATATAGAGGAAAATATCACACAATGGATACATCCAGTGACACATATAGAGGAAAATATCACACAATGGATGCACCCAGTGACACATATAGAAGATAATATCACACAATGGATGCACCCAGTGACACATATAGAGGAAAATATCACACAATGGATGCACCCAGTGACACATATAGAGGAAAATATCACACAATGGATGCACCCAGTGACACATATAGAAGATAATATCACACAATGGATGCACCCAGTGACACATATAGAGGAAAATATCACACAATGGATGCACCCAGTGACACATATAGAGGAAAATATCACACAATGGATGCACCCAGTGACACATATAGAGGAAAATATCACACAATGGATGCACCCAGTGACACATCTAGAGGAAAATATCACACAATGGATACATCCAGTGACACATATAGAGGAAAATATCACACAATGGATGCACCCAGTGACACGTATAGAGGAAAATATCACACAATGGATGCACCCAGTGACACATATAGAGGAAAATATCACACAATGGATGCGCCCAGTGACACATATAGAAGAAAATATTTTCTTAACTAAACATACAAGAGAAAAACAATCACATGTGAGATATCAGCAACATCAATAAACACAATAAGGACATTTCATTTTTTGGTGGTACTGGCCCTTTAAACGATAGAAACAAATGGTGTAAATGGGCCGGCGACGTGATCGTAGATTTACTGACTTACTGTAAGTTGCCATATAAATAACTGAAAAAACAAAAACGATGTCTGTAATAAAAGCCCCTTACATAACGTGGGTGGGAGGACGTGCCCACCTTACTTTGATTTGCCAGTGGCTGACAGACAGGAATGCGAGCTGGAGCACATCGACGTTACATCAATGGCTGATTCACTGGAGGAGCAGCAGCGACTTATGCAAGTCCAAAAGGAAACTTTTCCTTCCTGTTTCAAAACAGCTGCGATCCTCCGAGACTCGTCCAGCTTGACTGAGACTCATCCTGGGCCATATTTAGAAGAAGGAGAAAAAACAAAAACAAAAATAGGGGAAAATCCCACACATACTTCCAGTGTGTGGTCTGAAACTATTAACCGAAAAATAAAATGAATACAGTTATTAATTACCCAGCTTCTTCCAAGGATTCCTACAACACTAAATGGATTTGCCGTCCAGTCATGGGAAAATTAAAAGAGGGGAAAGCAGTAAACTAAGACCAAAAGGAACTTATTTTTCTTTAATTTAATAGCGTGGAACCATCGCTCCTCTGTTTTATACAGGAGGAGGTCACGGGGGCACATCATGCAGAATGAAGATTAACAATATATTTAAAAATAGAAAATCCAAAACATAGATAATAAAAAGACACATACACAGATGGATTGATTAATAATATAGATAGAAAAATAGATATAGATAGATAGATAGATAGATAGATAGATAGATAGATAGATATGGTATAGATAGATAGATAGATAGATAGATATGGGATAGATAGATAGATAGATAGATAGATAGATAGATAGATAGATATGGGATAGATAGATATGGGATATATAGATAGATATGGTATAGATAGATAGATAGATAGATATGGTATAGATAGATAGATAGATATGGTATAGATAAATAGATAGATAGATAGATATGGGATAGATAGATAATTTTTGGTATAGATAGATAGACAGATAAATAGATAGATATGGGAGAGATAGATATGGGATAGATAGATAGATAGATAGATAGATATGGGATAGATAGATAGATAGATATGGTATAGATAGATAGATAGATAGATAGATAGATAGATAGATAGATAGATAGATATGGGATAGATAGATAATTTTTGGTATAGATAGATAGATAGATAGATAGATAGATATGGGATAGACAGATAGATAGATAGATAGATAGATAGATAGATAGATAGATAGATAGATATGAGATACAGTGGTAAGAAAAAGTATGTGAACCCTTCGGGATTACGTGGAGTTTTGCATGAATTGGTCATAAGATGTGCTCTGATCTTCATCTAAGTCACAACAATTTGAAAAACACAGTCTGCTTAAAATAATACAACACAAACATTACATGTTTTCATGTTTTTATTGAACAGAACATGTAAACATTCACAGTGCAGGGTGGAAAAAGTATGTGAACCTTTGGACTTAATAACTGGTTGACCCTCCTTTGGCAGCAATAACCTCAACCGAACGTTTCCTGTAGTTGCAGATCAGACCTGCACTACGATCTGGAGTAATTTTGGACCACTCCTCTTCACAAAGCTGTTTCAGTGTAGCAATATTCTTGGGATGTCTGGTTTGAATCGCTCTCTTAAGGTCAATCATGCCACAGCATTTCAATCGGGTTGAGGTCAGGACTCTGACTAGGGATGAGCGGTTCGGGTCACAAATTTCTACAAAACATTTGGAAATTGAGGTGATCTGTGTCTCGTCACAAATCCAGTACCACGCAGTATTTTGGGGCTCACTAATTTCTACAAAACATTTGTGAATTGAGGTGATCTGTGTCTCGTCACACATCCAGTACCACGCAGTATTTTGGGGCTCACTAATTTCTTTAAAACATTTGTGAATTGAGGTGATCTGTCTCTTGTCACTGCCAGCAAGTATTTTGGGGGTCACAAATTTCTACAAAACATTTGAGAATTGAGGTGATCTGTGTCTCGTCACACATCCAGTACCACGCAGTATTTTGGGGCTCACTAATTTCTACAAAACATTTGTGAATTGAGGTGATCTGTCTCTTGTCACACAACCAGTACCACACATTTTTTTGGGGCTCACTAATTTCTACAAAACATTTGGGAATTGAGGTGATCTGTGTCTCGTCACTGGCTGCCAGCTATCAGTGTGTCTCACTGAGTTATACCAGAGTTCTTTAAATCTTTATACCAGAGATGAATCAGAGTTCTGTATATATTAATCTATATATCACTCACCATGTCTGAAAGAACAAAAAGGACAGGCAGACGCTCCCAGACACAGATAAGAGGGCAAGCAGCCCCTGTGTCGGGAGGCTGTGCCTCTGGTCGTGGTGGCCGTGGTGTATCCTCTGCAGGGGCACGCTTGTCCTTTCTAACTGGTGCTGGCCGTCTTAAGCAGCAGCAACATACAGAGGACTTGGTGGATTGGCTAACCAGGCCATCCTCATCCTCCGAGTCATCTGCCAGCCAGGCTTCTAGTGCTTTACAGTCCACCTCAGCTGCCAAAGCATCTAATGCAGCCTCCATGTCCACAGCTACTCCTGCCGTAGCCTCGCTATCACACACGGAGGAGTCAGCTGAATTGTTTGACTACAATGAGAGTGACATGCTTCTTGAGGATGCGCAGCAAGTACAGTGCTCTGATTCAATCTCTGAGGTTGAGGAAGGGAGTATAATCAACCTAGAGGAAGGGGGTGCCAGTGATGACACACAAATAACTGGCACTCATGTTGCCCCAGCAGCTGCAGCATACTGCCAAGTTGGCTCCAGTGACGAGGAGATAGGGGGTGATGATGACAATGATGATGAGGTCACTGACTCCACCTGGGTGCCAGATCGAACAGAGGAATTAAGTGAGGAAGAGGGGGAGGAGGAGGCACAGCAAACACGAGGCACAACATCCTCTGTGACCAACCGTAGCACTAGCCAGTCCAAGGCATCACATGTCAGAGCTGCTCCGTTGCAGAGTGCTGTTGTCTCAAAGAACACATGCAGGAACTCTGTTGTCTGGGAGTTCTTTAAGAAATGTGCAGTAGAGCGCAGCGTTGCTATTTGTAATCTATGTCAGATGAGGCTTAAGCGTGGGAAAGATACCGGACACTTGGGTACCACGTGCTTGAGGCGACATATGAATAAGTGCCACACATCCCGTTGGCGCAAAACTTTGCGTAGGTCCTCCTCCTCCTCATCTGTCTCTACCCCCACTGTATGTCCTGCCATGTCATTGCCTACAACCTCCACCGACAGAGATGATGCTACAGTAATGGATGTACCAGGTCCTTCCTCACAATGTGACATCATCCCAGTAGCTGAAGATTTACACAGTCAGATTACGTTGCCGCAGCTGCTGCAGCGAAAGAAAAAATATAGTCCCAACCATCCCCAAGCACAGCGTCTAAATGCCAGCTTAGCAAAATTACTCGCATTGCAGCTGCTGCCTTTCCAGCTGGTGGACTCTGCTCCCTTCCGTGAATTTGCTAAATGTGCTGTAACACAGTGGCAGGTTCCAAAACGCCATTACTTTTCACGCAAGGCCATTCCAGCACTATACCAGCACGTGGAAGACAATGTTATCGAGTTATTGGCAAAGGCAGTCAGCAGCAAGGTGCATGTGACTTTAGACACGTGGTCCAGCAAGCATGGACAGGGTCGTTACATTTCCTTTACGGCACACTGGGTAACTCTGATTGCAGCTGGGAGGGATCCAAGACGGGGCTCTGTGCTGGAGCTTGTTCATCCACCACGCCTCCAGAAAACTGCTTGTATGAGGTCTGTCTGCTCTACCACACCACCTCTTCCTCCTCCTCCTCCTCCTTCTCTGTCTCTGGCGAAGTGGCAGTTAAACCGACGCCTGACAGGGTCTACACAATGGCTCAAGCAAAAAGATGCCATTCTGTGCTTGAGCTGGTTTGTTTAGGGGACAGGAGCCAGACCGGGTCAGAAATTTTGTCAGCTCTGCAGGGGCAGGTGCAGAGATGGTTAGCACCACGCCAGCTTGAGCTGGGAATGATCGTCTGCGATAATGGCAGCAACCTTCTCTCTGCCCTACGCAAGGGTAAATTGACTCATGTACCATGCCTAGCACACGTCCTAAATCTGGTGGTACAGCGTTTCCTAACCGAGTACCCAGGGCTGCCAGGGCTTCTCATCCAGGCCAGAAAAGTCTGCAGCCACTTCAGACGGTCATTCCCAGCAAGCATTCGCCTGGCAGAAATTCAAAGAGAGTTCCACCTTCCCACAAACCGTCTGATCTGTGACATGCCCACCAGGTGGAACTCGACATTAGCAATGCTGCAGTGTCTGCACAAGCAGCAGAGCGCCATCAACGAGTACCTGTGTGAGTATGGCACAAGGACAGGTTCAGGTCAACTTGGTTTCCCCCCCGCAGTGGCTGATGATCAAGGATGCATTCACTGTACTGTCACCATTTGAGGAGGCAACGAGGATGGTGAGCAGGGACAGTGCATGCACCAGTGACACAATTCCTTTAGTGTTCCTGCTGGAGCACACTCTGTGGGGAATTATAGATGTGGCTCTAGAGGCAGAGCAGCGGGAGGAAGAGGAGGCCTTTCCTAGCTCTCAAGGCCCCAGTCTTTCCGCAGACAGCATTCCAGCGGGTCCTACTCAGATCAGACAGGAGGAGGATGAGGAGGAATATTTAAGTAGTGGGGGCAGAAACAGAAGGGCAAGTGCGTGGCTGGGAGGAGGAAGTGCACGATACGGTCATCCTCATTGACCAGGAAGACTCGGAAGATAATGCCACCTCCAACCTACGCTGCATGGGCTCCCTAATGATGCAAAGCCTGCTAAAGGACCCCAGGATTTGTGCTATCAAGGAGAGAGATCATTACTGGTTGGCAACCCTTCTTGATCCACGATACAAGGGGAAAGTTGCAGAGCTCATCCTGCCTGCACAGAGGGAGCACAGGATGAAAAACTTGAGGACGCTCTAAAACGACACTTGAGTAACACCTTTCCAGGCACTGGTAGATTACCAAGTGCTGACACACGTGCTTCTGAGGCTGTGGGTGATCAGAGTAATAGCGGTGAAGGCCAGGGCCGCTTGACTGATGCTTTTTTAAAATTTTTTAGTCCTCAATGCCCAGGGACGTCAAATGTAGGCACCCATTGCCAGCGTCTTCACCATATGGTGCAGGACTACCTAGAGGCAAGGGCAGACCTGGATACCTTTCCAGCAGATGATCCACTGGTTTACTGGGTGTTGAGATTGGATCACTGGCCAGAACTTAGCCAATATGCTATGCAGCTACTAGGTTGCCCTTCATCCAGCGTGCTTTCCGAAAGGACGTTCAGTGCCGCTGGAGGTTTTGTCACAGACAAAAGAGTGCGTCTGTCCACCGACTCTGTAGACCGGCTGACATTTATAAAAATGAATCAGTCCTGGATCAGCAGCTATCAATCCCCTGATGCCGAAGTAACGGAATAGATCGGGTATGTCTTCTGCATGCACGAAACCTCCAGCACTGAACTCTTCCACAATACCACAAAAGGGTTACGGTGTGAATGCACTTGCTGCCATGAAAGGCACAATATTTGGCTGCACTGACGCCTGTGCCAGATTTATATCATTTTAATTTTTTGAACAGCAGGGTCCAACCCTGCACTCTCCCACAATAACACAGAGGGGTTACTGTATGATGATACTTGCTGTCCTGGCACCAAAGGCACAATATCTGGGTGCACTGACGCCCATTACCTGATCAAAAACTTTTCAATATAGGACCACATGGTCCACCCCTGCACTCTTCCACAATACCACAGAGGGGTTACTGTATGATGATACTTGCTGGCCTGGCATTAAAGGCACAATATCTGGGTGCACTGACGCCCATTACCAGATCAAAAACTTTTCAATATAGGACCGCAAGGTCCACCCCTGCATTCTTCCACAATACCACAGAGGGGTTACTGTATGATGATACTTGCTGGCCTGGCATTAAAGGCACAATATCTGGGTGCACTGACGCCCATTACCAGATCAAAAACTTTTCAATATAGGACTGCAAGGTCCACCCCTGCATTCTTCCACAATACCACAGAGGGGTTACTGTATGATGATACTTGCTGGCCTGGCATTACAGGCACAATATCTGGATGTACTGACGCCTTGACCAGAATCATATCTTTTCAATATAGGACCACATGGTCCACCCCTGCATTCTTCCACAATACCACAGAGGGGTTACTGTATGATAGTACATGCAGGCCTGGCACCAAAAGCACAATATTTGGGTGCACTGCCATTGACGCCTGTATCAGATTCATATCCTCAGAGGAGTTACGGTGTGACGGCACTGTTGGGGATGCTAAAGGACCAATTTTAAAGCACCTATTGTTACTTTCATCCAAAGCCTGCATATATTTCACAATAATTTAGCCAAAAAAATCAGTAAACTTTTTCTGAGTTTACGAAAATGTCTCCTCTTTTCATACAGACTGCCGCCCCAAGCAGTTGTTTATGGATAGATTAAAGGAAAAGCATTTACCGTCATTTGAAACGTCATTTTTTTTGTTTTTAAGTGTTTCTATACATCCTAGAAATCCGCCACTTCACGGGCAGGTTATGTGGACCTCCTAGGCACGATATTTGAAGGAATTTTTGGGTTTTATTTTTAACCCTTATTTCAGGAAAACTCACTTTCCCTTTAAAAACGTTTTTTTTTTACTTTTTGTTCTTGTTTCCTGTCCCCCAGGGCACTACCCAGACCCCCATACACCTTTTATGGCAAATATGTAGCATATATGCCCTCTTGGAGGGCGCTCTAAAAACCGAATTTTCAGCCCCATTGAATTGCATTGGGTTCGAGTTCGGGTTCGGACCCGAACAAATGGGAAGTTCGGGTTCGGGCTCGAACCGAACTTGGGGAGTGTTCGGCTCATCCCTAACTCTGACTGGGCCACTCCAGAAGGCATATTTTGTTTTGTTGAAGTCATTCTTTTGTTGAATTACTTGTATGCTTTGGGTCATTATCCTCTTGCATCACCCATCCTCTACGGAGCTTCAGTTTTCGGACAGATGGTCTTACGTTTTCCTGCAAAATGTCTTCATAAACTCTGGAATTCATTTTTCCATCAATGACAACAATCCGTCCAGGCCCTGAGGCAGCAAAGCCGCCCAAACCATGATGCTCCCTCAGCCATGTTTTACAGTGGGGATGAGGTTTTGATGTTGGTGTGCTGTGCCTTTTTTTTTCACAAATAGTGTTGTGTATTTTTTCCAAACAACTCAATTTTGGTTTCATCTGTCGACAGAATATTTTTCCAGTAGTGCTGTGGAACATCCAGGTGCTCTTTTGCAAACTTCAAACGTGCTGCAATATTCTTTTTGGACAGCAATGGCTTCCTCCGTGGTGTCCTCCCATGTACTCCATTCTTGTTTAAAGTTTTCCTTATTGTAGATGTGTCAACAAAAATGTTAGCATGTGCCAGAGATTTCTGTAAGTCTTTAGCTGACACTCTAGGATTCTTCTTTACCTCATTAAGCATTCTTCGCTGTGCTCTTGCAGTCATCTTTACAGGACGACCACACCTAGGGAGAGTAGCAACAGTGCTGAACTTTCTCCATTTGTAGACAGTCTGTCTTACCGTGGACACATGAACATCAAGGCTTTTGGAGATAATTTTGTAACCCTTTCCAGCTTCATTCAAGTCAACAATTCTTGATCGTAGGTCTTCTGAGAGCTCTTTTCTGCGAGGCATGGTTCACATCAGGCAGTGCTTCTTGAAACCAGTAAACCCAAAACTGGTGTGTGTTTTTAAAGGGCAGGACAGATTTCAGCAACACATCCAATAATATCACACTGATTGGACTCAAGGTTGGCTCACTCCTGGCTCCAATTAGCTCTTGGAGAAGTCATTAGGCTAGGGGTTCACATACTTTTTCCACCCTGCACTGTGAATGTTTACATGTTATGTTCAATAAACACTTGAAAACATATAATGTTTGTGTTGTATTATTATAAGCAGACTGTGTTTTTCAAATTGTTGTGACTTAGATGAAGATCAGATCACATTTTACGACCAATTCATGCAAAACTCCATGTAATCCCAAAGGGTTCACATACTTTTTCTTGCCACTGTATATATCTATCCAGGCACAGACCCCCCCCCAGAATTATATACACAGGCACAGACCCCACAGATTTACATACACAGGCACTGGACCCCCAGAATAACACACACAACACTGAACCCCCAGAATAATATACACAGCACTGAACCCCCAGAATAATATACACAACACTGAAACCCCAGAATAATACACACAGCACTGAGCCCCCAGAATAATATACACAGCACTGAGCCCAAGAATAATATACACAGCACTGTGCTCCAGAATAATACACACAGCACTGAGCCCCCAGAATAATATACACAGCACTGAGCCTCAAGAATAATATGCACAGCACTGAGCCCCAAGAATAATATACACAGCACTGAGCCCCAAGAATAATATGCACAGCACTGAGCCCCAAGAATAATATGCACAGCACTGGTTATATGGATATATTTGCCCCCAGCTCACATGGATATATTTGCCCCAGCTCACATGGGTATATATTGCCCCAGCTCACATGGATATATTTTCCCCAGTTCACATGGATATAATTGCCCCCAGTTCACATGGATATTATTGACCCCAGCTCATATGGGTATATATTGCCCCAGTTCACATGGATATGCCCCAGCTCATGGATATGCCCCCAGCTCTCATAGATATTGCCCCAGCTCTCATGGATAATGCCTCAGCTCTCATGCATATGCCCCAGGTCTCATGGATAATGCCCTAGGTCTCATGGATATGGCCCAGGTCTCATGGATATGCCCCAGGTCTCATGGATAATGCCCCCCAGCTCTCATGGATAATGTACTCCATTCTTGTTTAATGTTTTCCTTATTGTAGATGTGTCAACAAAAATGTTAGCATGTGCCAGAGATTTCTGTAAGTCTTTAGCTGACACTCTAGGATTCTTCTTTACCTCATTAAGCATTCTGCGCTGTGCTCTTGCAGTCATCTTTACAGGACGACCACGCCTAGGGAGAGTAGCAACAGTGCTGAACTTTCTCCATTTGTAGACAGTCTGCCTTACCGTGGACACATGAACATCAAGGCTTTTGGAGATATTTTTGTAACCCGTTCCAGCTTCATGCAAGTCAACAATTCTTGATCGTAGGTCTTCTGAGAGCTCTTTACTGCGAGGCATGGTTCACATCAGGCAGTGCTTCTTGAAACCAGTAAACCCCAAACTGGTGTGTGTTTTTAAAGGGCAGGACAGCTTTCAGCAACACATCCAATAATATCACAATGATTGGACTCAAGGTTGGCTCACATTAGCTCTTGGATAAGTCATTAGGCTAGGGGTTCACATACTTTTCCCACCTAAACTGTGAATGTTTACATGTTATGTTCAATAAACACGTGAAAACATATAATGTTTGTGTTGTATTATTTTAAGCAGACTGTGTTTTTTCAAATTGTTGTGACTTAGATGAAGATCAGAGCACATTTTATGACCAATTCATGCAAAACTCCACGTAATCCCAAAGGGATTGTGCCACTGTAGATAGATAGATATGGGGATAGATAGATAGATAGATAGATAGATAGATAGATAGATAGATAGATATGAGATAGATAGATATGAGATAGATATGGGATAGATATGGGATAGATATGGGATAGATAGATATGGGATAGATAGATAGATATGGGATAGATAGATAGATAGATAGATAGATAGATAGATATGGGATAGATATGGGATAGATATGAGAGATAGATAGATATGGGATAGATAGATAGATACAGATAGATATATATGGGATAGATAGATAGATAGATAGATAGATATGGGATAGATATGGGATAGATAGATAGATAGATAGATAGATAGATAGATAGATACAGATAGATAGATAGATAGATATGGGATATATGGATAGATAGATAAATAGATAGATAGATACAGATAGATAGATATGGGATAGATAGATAGATATGGGATAGATATGGGATAGATATGAGATAGATAGATAGATAGATAGATAGATAGAAAAGTATATAAAGGTATTTGTAGAGAAAGATATAAATAGACAGAAATGAATGACAGAAATAGAGCTAGTTGAATCAGGGGCGTCGCAGGGGGCGGGGGTGCGGCCCACACCGGGTGACACCACCCCCCAGGGTGACACCCTTTTTTACACAAAATTTTTTTGCCAGGAAGGATACATTGAGAATTCTCTCATTTTCAAGTATGTCCTGGGTAGACAAGGCCTAGGCTGGCATTTTCTAGGGGGTGGCAAAAAAACACCACAAATAGGTTATTCACAGAGCAACGAAATGACGCAGACCTTTCGGTGTTCTGTTGTTCCCCGCACTTTGGGGAATCAAATTTCCCTGGTGAATTCACCACAGGGTCCTTGAAGTGCAGAGAAACAACCACCGAATGCTGCCGCAAACCCGTCGCCTGCTGTTTTAAAAAGAACTACGGAACGAAAATGTTTGGAATTAACATTTAAGTTCCTATGAATGATAATTAAAAGGTCTGTTACGGAAAAAAAAGAAAAAACGCTATTAGAAAAAAAAATGGATATTTTTTTAAAAATGCCTAAAAGATACTAAAAAAGTAAAATCAATAAATAAAGAGATTTTTTTACTATGGATTAAAGGAATAAACGGTTTATTAGATATTGGATAAAATCAGGAATATTTTTAACATTTAAACCTATGGTGTTCGTTCGCCCTGAATAAACTTGCCGAATGAAAACACCAGACATCAGGACATTTCTTTGCTGTTCGGTGTTTCTGAACAGATTAACCATTACTTCTCTATGGGGACTTTCACTGCCTTCGAACAGGCACCGTACTTGCTGCCAGTTTGCCAAAATTTGTGTATGAGCGTATCACAGAGCTCCACAGCAATAAACCTCACAGTAATGTGTGCTGTGTGTATGAGCATTCAGTGTTATATGGGAATACTGATTTATGACTAAAAGTAGTTAAAAAAAACCCCGTAAAACTCTGGGGGGGGGGACACCATAAGTTACTGCACCGGGTGACACCAACCCTAGTGACGCCACTGAGATGAATAGCTCCTATGAAAAGGGCCCAGTACACCTATTGTCTCTGTTCTTATGTTGTTTATTTGTGTCTAGTTCCCTTTGTTTATATTAAAGCGCCACAGAAACTGATGATAATAATAATAACAATAATAACATAAATAGATAGAAAAATGGATAAAAACATATATAGAGAAAGATAAATAGATGAATAGATAGCTAGACAGAAAGATAGATAGATAGATAGATAGATAGATATGGGATAGATAGATAGATAGATAGATAGATATGGGATAGATAGATAGATAGATATGGGATAGATAGATAGATAGATAGATAGATAGATATGGGATAGATATGGGATAGATAGATAGATAGATAGATATGGGATAGATAGATATGGGATAGATAGATATGGGATAGATAGATAGATAGATAGATAGATAGATAGATAGATAGATAGATATATATGGGATAGATAGATAGATAGATACGGGATAGATAGATAGATAGATAGATAGATAGATATGGGATAGATAGATAGATAGATATGGGATAGATAGATATGGGATAGATAGATATATAGATAGATATGGGATAGATAGATAGATAGCTATATAGATAGATAGGTATGGGATAGATAGATATGGGATAGATAGATACGGGATAGATAGATAGATAGATATGGGATAGATAGATAGATAGATAGATAGATAGATAGATAGATAGATAGATATGGGATAGATAGATATATATGGGATAGATAGATATGGGATACATAGATAGATAGATATGGGATAGATAGATAGATATGGGATAGATAGATAGATATGGGATAGATAGATAGATAGATAGATAGATAGATATGGGATAGATAGATAGATATGGGATAGATAGATAGATAGATAGATATGGGATAGATAGATAGATAGATAGATATGGGATAGATAGATAGATAGATAGATAGATAGATAGATAGATAGATAGATATGGGATAGATAGATAGATAGATAGATAGATAGATAGATAGATAGATAGATAGATATGGGATAGATAGATAGATAGATATGGGATAGATAGATAGATAGATAGATATGGGATAGATAGATAGATAGATAGATAGATAGATAGATAGATAGATAGATATGGGATAGATAGATAGATAGATATGGATAGATAGATAGATAGATAGATATGGGATAGATAGATAGATATGGGATAGATAGATAGATATGGGATAGATAGATAGATATATAGATATGGGATAGATAGATAGATAGATATGGGATAGATAGATATGGGATAGATAGATAGATAGATATGGGATAGATAGATAGATAGATAGATAGATAGATATGGGATAGATAGATAGATAGATAGATAGATAGATAGATAGATAGATAGATAGATAGATATGGGATAGATAGATAGATAGATAGATAGATAGATATGGGATAGATAGATAGATAGATAGATAGATAGATATGGGATAGATAGATAGATAGATATGGGATAGATAGATAGATAGATATATAGATATGGGATAGATAGATAGATAGATAGATAGATATGGGATAGATAGATATGGGATAGATAGATAGATAGATAGATAGATAGATAGATAGATATAGATAGATATGGGATAGATAGATAGATAGATAGATATGGGATAGATAGATATGGGATAGATAGATTGAAGTTATAGATAGATAGATAGATATGGGATAGATAGATAGATAGATATGGGATAGATTGAAGTTATAGATAGATAGATAGATATGGGATAGATAGATAGATAGATAGATAGATAGATAGATATGGGATAGATAGATAGATAGATAGATATGGGATAGATAGATATGGGATAGATAGATAGATAGATAGATATGGGATAGATAGATAGATATGGGATAGATAGATAGATAGATAGATATGGATAGATAGATATGGGATAGATAGATAGATATGGGATAGATAGATAGATAGATAGATAGATAGATAGATAGATAGATAGATATGGGATAGATAGATAGATAGATAGATAGATAGGGATAGATAGATATGGGATAGATAGATAGATAGATAGATAGATAGATATGGGATAGATAGATAGATAGATATGGGATAGATAGATAGATAGATAGATAGATAGATAGATAGATATGGGATAGATAGATAGATAGATAGATATGGGATAGATATGGGATAGATAGATAGATAGATAGATAGATATGGATAGATAGATAGATAGATAGATAGATAGATATGGGATAGATAGATAGATATGGGATAGATGGATAGATAGATAGATAGATATGGATAGATGGATAGATGGATAGATAGATAGATAGATAGATATGGGATAGATAGATAGATAGATAGATAGATAGATAGATAGATAGATAGATAGATATGGGATAGATAGATATGGGATAGATAGATAGATAGATAGATAGATAGATAGATAGATAGATAGATAGATAGATAGATATGGATAGATAGATATGGGATAGATAGATAGATAGATAGATAGATAGATAGATAGATAGATAGATAGATATGGGATAGATAGATATGGGATAGATAGATATGGTATAGATAGATATGGGATAGATAGATAGATAGATAGATAGATATGGGATAGATAGATATGGGATAGATAGATAGATAGATATGGGATAGATAGATATGGGATAGATAGATAGATAGATAGATAGATAGATATGGGATAGATAGATATGGGATAGATAGATAGATAGATAGATAGATATGGGATAGATAGATATGGGATAGATAGATATGGGATAGATAGATATGGGATAGATAGATAGATAGATAGATAGATAGATAGATAGATATGGGATAGATAGATATGGGATAGATAGATAGATAGATAGATAGATAGATAGATAGATATGGGATAGATAGATAGATAGATAGATAGATATGGGATAGATAGATAGATAGATAGATATGGGATAGATAGATATGGGATAGATAGATAGATAGATATGGGATAGATAGATAGATAGATAGATAGATAGATAGATATGGGATAGATAGATATGGGATAGATAGATAGATAGATAGATATGGGATAGATAGATAGATAGATAGATATGGGATAGATAGATAGATAGATAGATAGATAGATAGATAGATAGATAGATATGGGATAGATAGATATGGATAGATAGATAGATAGATAGATAGATAGATAGATAGATAGATAGATATGGATAGATAGATAGATAGATAGATAGATAGATAGATATGGGATAGATAGATAGATAGATAGATAGATATGGGATAGATATGGGATAGATAGATAGATAGATAGATATAGATAGATAGATATGGGATAGATAGATAGATAGATATGGGATAGATAGATAGATAGATAGATAGATATGGGATAGATGGATAGATAGATAGATAGATATGGGATAGATGGATAGATGGATAGATAGATATGGGATAGATAGATAGATAGATAGATATGGGATAGATAGATAGATAGATAGATAGATATGGGATAGATAGATAGATAGATAGATAGATAGATATGGGATAGATAGATAGATAGATATGGGATAGATGGATAGATAGATAGATAGATAGATAGATATGGGATAGATAGATAGATAGATAGATAGATAGATAGATATGGGATAGATAGATATGGGATAGATAGATAGATAGATAGATAGATATGGGATAGATAGATATGGGATAGATAGATAGATAGATAGATATGGGATAGATAGATAGATAGATAGATAGATATGGGATAGATAGATATGGGATAGATAGATAGATAGATAGATATGGGATAGATAGATATGGGATAGATAGATATGGGATAGATATGGGATAGATAGATAGATAGATATGGATAGATAGATATGGGATAGATAGATATGGGATAGATAGATAGATAGATAGATAGATAGATATGGGATAGATAGATATGGGATAGATAGATAGATAGATAGATAGATATGGGATAGATAGATAGATAGATAGATAGATAGATATTGGATAGATAGATAGATAGATAGATAGATAGATAGATAGATAGATAGATATGGATAGATAGATATGGGATAGATAGATATGGGATAGATGGATAGATAGATAGATAGATAGATAGATATGGGATAGATGGATAGATGGATAGATAGATAGATAGATAGATAGATATATAGATATGGGATAGATAGAGCTTTCCTTCTTCTGTAAACCTTTATATTTACATGTTTATATTTTTGTTGCTCGGTGTTAATGGTTGATTCAGTGTTTTGGGAGTTTGGAAGACACACCCCTCTCCCCCGGATCCTTTGAGGGGGGGGGATTTGAAAGAGTTAAATGCGTTACCAGATAGAGAGCTTGGCCTCTGCCAGAGTAGATGCTGGGTTGTGGTCCAGCAGCAGATGCCTCAACACTTACATCACTCTGCGAGCCGCATCAGATACAATTGTTGCCACAGCTGTAAAGGCTGAGCTTGCATTCTGGCTGCGGCCCTGATTGGCCGTCCTTCCTAGGTGCTCTCATGGCTGAGCCACATTTACTAGTTGGCCTCCAACAATGTTGCCTCCACCCTGGTTCCGCGCTCAATGTTCCACCCCTCGGGAATTAAGTTATTTAATTACAGCAATTACATGTAATCCACTTGCACACAATGTATCTGTATGTTATATTTCACGCTACGAGTGAAAGGTTAACGAAACGAGACACGGCAAGTGCTTCTCTGACGTGCCAGAAGACTACACGGACTCGACTGATTTGCATCCAGTACGGGGTTACCACGTGCTGTGATGTAGCGATTCTAAAGCTTCGCTGACCTCGCAATCATTCTCTGGGCACTGCGTGGATTGCACTTTTCACACAGATTGGGTCTGGCCTTCTGCCCGGCAACTTGACCACTGACGTCAATGAGTTTTTTGGCCGATCTGATTTGCCCGATGGGGGGTTACACGAAAGAGCATGAAGAGGGTGTTGGAAAGACGAGACGTGAAGACAAGGAGTGCTGACAATAAGCAGAAAGCTTTAGCGTTCCCCAGCGAGGGAGGATAACCTCCTTACCTCCAGCTCGCCAGCCTGACGGGACGGAGAAACAAAAGTATCAAAACCAACAGGTACCTGGAACGCCGGCACATCGGAAAACAAGTGGGGGGAATGGGACGGGCCAAGTCTGAATGAAACCAAATTGCCAAATAGAGGTGAAGTGACAGCGTAATACGGAGCATTTTGCCGCAATTCGGTGCGATTCATCTATTCACTAAATTTTACCGAAATTGTGGTGAAATGACCTGAGTTGGGTGTTTCAATTCGATAGGTTTAAACAGGTGAATTTTATAGGTTTTGAATTTATACCAGTAATATTTATTATTATTTTTAACCCTTTCCCGCTGCAGAGCGCACTATGCCGTCTGCTGGCATATGGGCTTTAAAGACACTGGGCATACTGGTAGGCCCCGTTGACTTCACTGAGCCAGCTCGGCCCCTCCCTGCAGACTCCCTCCCTGTAGCTGGCATGTGCCGAGTGCCGATGGCTGCTGCAAGACGGCCTGAACTCAAGCCCCCTCAGGCGTCACGCGTCAGCTGCGGGGCAAGCCGCATCATAGACCAGCAGCAGCACCTGGCATACCAGTACACACTGCCGGCGTTATGGCATTTATGCTGTGGCCTGCAATAATATCTTCCAAATATAAAACTAAAGGGGTTATTCGGAGAGAGCTGATCTGGCCTCGAAATGTCACTGAACAGGGAATTTCCCGTACAGTGACATTTTGTGGCCATTCAGCTATTCAAAACTTTGCAAATTACCAAATATTGTCAAATTGCCGGCGAAATACGGTGCCTGTTTGGCGGCAGTGAAATCCCCCATAGAGAAGCAATGGTTAATCCATTCACATTGAACAGCAGAGAAATGACAGTGAAATGCCCTGATGTTCAGTGGTTTCATTCGACAGGTTTAATCAGGCGAATCCCATAGGTTTCAATGTTACAAAATATTCCCGTTTTTATTCAATCTATACTATAAAACAGTAAGGGCTGGCGTGTCTGTCGCCAAAAACCCTTCGGCGCATGCGCGCGCAACCTGCGGCGGTTGGCTGTGCGTGCATCCAACGGCCGCGGCACGCGCACAGCCGGCGTGCGCGAGGGACAAAACAAATCCGATCCATTGGAGAGGCGCACAGCACAACGCCTCTCCAATGGATCGCATTTGTTTTGTTGCATCTCCTCCGCCCCCGGCCTCCATCTCCTCCGAGCCCGGCCTCCATCTCCTCCGCCCCCGGCCTCCATCTCCTCCGCGCCCGGCCTCCATCTCCTCCACGCCCGGCCTCCATCTCTTCCGCGCCCGGCCTGCATCTTCTCCGCGTTCTCCTCGGTGCCCGGCCTGCATCTCCTCCGCGTTCTCCTCCGTGCCCGGCCAGCATCTCCTCCATGTTCTCCTCCATGCCCGGCCTGCATCTCCTCCATGTTCTCCTCCGTGCCCAGCCTGCCAGCCATATTACCAGTCTGCCATGCACAATACCAGTCTGCCTGCCTTAATACCAGTCTGCCATGCACAATACCAGTCTGCCTGCCTTAATATCAGTCTGCCATGCACAATACCAGTCTGCCATGCACAATACCAGTCTGCCTGCCTTAATACCAGTTTGCCATGCACAATATACCAGTCTGCCTGTCTTAATACCAGTCTGCCATGCACAATAACAGTCTGACATGCACAATACCAGTCTGCCAGACATATTACCAGTCTGCCATGCACAATACCAGTCTGCCAGGCATAATACCAGTCTGCCAGGCATATTACCAGTCTGCCATGCACAATACCAGTCTGCCTGCCTTAATACCAGTCTACCATGCACAATACCAGTCTGCCATGCATAATACCAGTCTGCCATGCACAATACCAGTCTGCCAGGCATATTACCAGTCTGCCAGGCATATTACCAGTCTGCCAGGCATATTACCAGTCTCGCATACACAAAACCAGTCTGCCAGACATATTACCAGTCTGCCATGCACAATACCAGTCTGCCAGACATATTACCAGTCGGCCAGTCATATTACCAGTCTACCATGCAGGAAACCAGTCTGCCAGTCATATTACCAGTCTCCCATACACAAAACCAGTCTGCCAGCCATATTACCAGTCTGCCATGCACAATACCAGTCTGCCAGACATATTACCAGTTCACCAGACATATTACCAGTTTCGAAATACACAAAAGCAGTCTGCCAGGCATATTACCAGTCTCGCATGCACAATACCAGTCTGCCAGACATATTACCAGTTCGCCAGCCATATTACCAGATCGCCAGCCATATTACCAGTCTGCCATGCACAATACCAGTCTGCCATGCACAATACCAGTCTGCCAGCCATATTACCAGTCTAGCATGCACAATACCAGTCTGCCAGCCATATTACCAGTCTGCCATGCATAATACCAGTGTCTCATAATACCAGTGTGCCTAAGTACCAGCCTGCCATGCCATGCATACCACGTGCCATTAAATATACGCATAATGTATACGCTACAAAGAAAATGCCCGCCCAAGCCCAACAATCTAAGGGCTCCATGATCTTACAATCTAAGGGGCCCCACGAGTTTACAATCTAAGGGGTCCCATGAGTTTACAATCTAAGGGGTCCCACGAGTTTACAATCTAAGGGGTCCCACGAGTTTACAATCTGAGGGTCCGGTTCCCGTGAGTTTACAATCTAAGAGGAAAGAGGAACCTGCTCTAATATATAAATGCCTTTGTAATGCGCTGTCAGCTGTGCGCGCACCCATCACAGCTGCTCAGTCGGCCCTTCTGTTGCGGATGGGATGGCGATGGACGCGTTACAAACGTATTTATATAGAGAGATACTCTTGGATAGGATATTGAAAAAAAACTATGTGGACGTGAATTCTGAGCTGGCGACAACAACAATAGACTGCCCTCTGGGCAGGCTTTCCACCTAGTATTTAATAAACTGTTTATTATTTTAATCTGCAGCAAAAAAGTCTCTGTGCCCTATTACATTCTTCGCGCAAAAATGCACGGTAAACATGTAAATTTTTGCACGAAGCGTCAAACATTAACGTGCGTAAATCAGCGCTGGTATTACAATCCTCGCGCACTTTTTAATCCGTCAAAAAATAACACGTGTAAAACGGATGAGCAAAAACGCACTCGCTGTAACGTTGCGCGCAGAAATCAGTGTGCGGACTGTTTTTTTCACGCGTTCAGCCAATCAGAATTAAGAACCACAATTGTCTCACGTTAGGTTTTTGCTCCTGTCAAAGTCAATCTGCGCATATATGCTGCAGCAATAATAAAAACACGCACAACTTCTCCATTTTATTGGTTTGGGTATGTGTACAATGTATATCTATACTTTGCTGCGTTTTTTTTTTTTGGGCTGGTGTATTTGGGTTCGGCAGGTTGGTAGAATTTGCCAATTGATAGCACAACGAAGGGGGCACCGGGTACTCAACAAAAGGGCATAACCCAAACAACATGAAAAACGAATCAATTTGCACAAGGTGCAACTAGAGTACCAAGAGTAGGTTAATTTAATGATACACATAAACAAACAATGAATGAAAAATTACAAGGTTGGTAGTAGAGGGTGTGGAGGGTGGGACAAAGAACCACCAATCAATAAGCAGAAATTTGCGCAATGAGAAGGTAGAAGAACCTATACCTCGGCGGTTCAAGCCGCCTACATAACCAGTAATATAGTAAGGAGTGCCAGACAACATATAGTAATCCCAACCACTGCCCTCACCAACCAAAAAACAGTTAAAAACAACAAGAAGGCATAGCTTGACGCGTTTCGCCCGTATGGGCTTAGTCTAAAGCTAGTGTGCCTCTAGTATTCACCCCAATATATATAGGTACCTAAATTAAACAAATGCCGGTCAGCTGAACCGAAAAATCGGTATGGGGAAATCACTTCCGGGGACGCCGGCGATCACGTGACAATTGGGACCAATAGGATAACAGGAACATCATGGGTGCAAAATGGGCCTATCAGGGAGCAGTGGAGGTCACATGGGATCAATGGCCAATCAGTGGCTCCCAGTGTCCTCCGTTTATAAGCGGACTTTAAAACCCAGTTAGGGTAACCCTTCTCTTTAAAGACTAAACAAAGTCCACTTATAAACGGGCATTGATCACCGAACGACATGGTCTCTTGCAAGATGCTCCCACTGCCATAAAATCGGAATCTATTAGATTGATTGCCAATTTTTGATTGTGGGTGGCACGCGATTAGACATATATGTGAGCGTTACTGGCCATTGTTAACCCAGGACCCTTATTTGAAGGGGGCTCTAACTCCACGACCTTCTATGACAGCCAGGAGATGTACTAACCTTCATGACAAACTGGTACATAGTCATTTTCAAACACTTGAACCGCCGAGGTATAGGTTCTTCTACCTTCTCATTGCGCAAATTTCTGCTTATTGATTGGTGGTTCTTTGTCCCACCCTCCACACTCTCTACCACCAACCTTGTAATTTTTCATTCATTGTTTGTTTATGTGTATCATTAAATTAACCTACTCTTGGTACTCTAGTTGCACCTTGTGCAAATTGATTCGTTTTTTGGTAGAATTTGCCATTAACACCAGCTTTTAGGAGTTGCTAAAATTATGCGCGCAAAGGCCGTGCGTTATAAACTGCGCATAGATTGTAATACCATCCACGTACCAGCGCCCAAACGCATTTTAAGTATAGGATGCGCGTAGTAAAGTAAGCTCGCGCAGCGTTCGCGCAGGTTCACCCGCGGTCAATTTATACGCGCATTTTTGTGCTGACATTGTAATACGACGTTCAGCGCAAAGGGTTTTGCCCCTCGCGTTAATGCGTTTTTGCGCACGCGTTAACGCTTGCGTGAAGAATGTAATAGGGCCCTCTATATATATATGGTTTTTTTTTAGGATCTTTTTAGGAATTTTTGGGAATTTAGTTCGGCAATATTGGTTTTTTCAGATATTTTTTAAATAGTGTTTTTTTTTATTTTTCTGTAACAGACTTTATTATCATTCATAGAATCTTGTATGTTAATTCCAGACAGTTTCGTCCAGTACTTTTTTTCTAAACAGTGTTTCAAATTTCGAAAGTTTCACTTTTTTTTTTTTTTTTCTGATACGGTGCTTTTTTTTTGGCAGTTTAGCAGTGGTTTTGCAGCGCTTTCTTTTTCGATTCGGCAGTTTTGAGGCAGTTTTTTTTCTCTTATTTCTGCAGGTTTGCGGTGCTTTTATTTGGGATTTGGCAGTTTCTCTGAATAACCCCTTTAGTTTTGGTGCATAGTGAATGACCCTCTGTGTGTTTCTCATTGTTTTCCTCCTGTAGACAAAAAAGAAAAACAACTAAACATAAAAACATAGCAAGAAACATACAGGGTTATTCAAAGAGATCCGAACAGTGAAATTCAGGTACGGTTACCTTTCTTGGCCATTCGACTATTCAGAGAGCAGGCAGTTTGCCAAATCCTGGCGCATTGCCCGCACATACGGTGCCTGTTCGAGGGCAGTGAATCCCCATAGAGAAGCAATGCTTCGTCTATTCAGAGAACACAAAACCAGCAGTGGAAAGTTGCCGAATTGCCCTGCTGTTCAGTGGTTTAATTCGGCAGGTTTATTCAGGCCAATCCCATAGACTTCAATGTTAAAAATATTCCTATTTTAATTCAATATCTAATAAACCGTTGATTATATTATTCTGCAATAAAAAGTCTCTTTATTTATAGATTTTTTTGGATATTTTAAGCATTTTTCTGGATTTTTTTTAAACTTTTCTTATTTTTTCTGTAACAGCCCTTTTTATTATCATTCATTGGATTTATATGTAAATTTCAGACATTTTCACTCAGTAGTTTCTTTGCAAACAGCGTTTCACTTTTCAAACATTCAAACAAACTGTTTTTTTAATTTATTCACTCCATTCGTCTGAGGTGTCGGGTTTTTCCGACGGCTGCGCTGCGCTGCGATCGGCTCCTGCTCGGGTTTTTCCGGCGTTTTCGGCAGGTTAATCCAGATGTTTTTGCGGGTTTGCAGTGACTTTTCCCTGCAATTCGGGGACCCTGTGGTGCTTGCCGAATACACTGCAGGGTTGCCAAAATGGGATCGCCAAATCCTACCGAATTGAAGAGAACGAAAAGTCACTGAACGTGCGGTGACTTTTCGATTCTCTTTGAGTAACCTTGTTAGACTGTATCGTAAAGGAAACAGCGTTTGAGCATTGCTTGTGTCTTGTGTCTGGAGGCCAGAACGAATCAGCCCCATCTCCATCGCCGTATAATTCCTTGTAACGTTAAATTGTAGCCGGAAGGTTGGTAACCCCCCCACCCCATGACCCTCCAGGCAGCACTCCTCCTCCCCGCTGCTGCGCGCAGGATGAAACTGCAGAGATTAATACTTCAGAGCCTGAGATTTCATGTTCTACATAAAATACTACATTAAACTAATCTCGTCTTAATTCTTTCAGGATGCCGTTGCTAGGGAGGTGGGACACGCCGAGCCCACCGATAAATCTCGCGAGGCGGCCGTCTCAGGTTTCTTGATGTGAAATGATTTGTTTTGTTTAGGAGGTTTAGAAGTAGCTCTGATTCTCCGGCACATGAATGCAATTATTATTAGTGGGTTTATACATTGACTCAAATCCCTTTTTTTCTCCTTCTTTTGGACAGGAGACATGTTTTCAGACTTTGTTACAATGTAGCATTGTGTCTGATAGCGATGAAGCAACCTTTCAGCCCTTTCAGAGATCTTTATCATGCAGCACGATTAAAGGGACAATCTATTAAAAAATAGGCTTGTGCACCGATTTTTTTTTTTCGGTTCGATTCGGCTCGTTCGGATGTTTAAACTTTTCGATTCGGCTCGTTTCGACTGATTTCTGTTTCGATTCGGTTCGACTCGTTTTTCGTCTACATTTTTTTTTCGGAATATCGACCATTTTTTGTATTTTCGGGTCACTTTGCTCGTTTTTTGTATCGACTTTGAGATTTCGGAAATTTTCGTTTTTTTCGGAACCTCTGTTCTCCTCGTTTCAAAGTGTCTAACTCTATTCGTTTTGACGGAAACTGCTATGGTTTACTTTTTTTATACTTTATATATTTTTTTATAATAAATTTTTGGTTTGTTTTTCCATTTCACAACTTTATTTAATCATATTAAAATGTTATGAAAGCCAAGGAACAAAAAAAATGAACAAAACGATTTAAAAAACGCTAAACTGACCCGAATGGTCTGACTTTAAAAATAAAAACCAGAACAAAAGGTTTTAAAACGGAAAAATAGTTGATCAAAAATACGCATTTACAAATACAAAATATACAGAATCGGCGATATAACCGATAATAGTTAAATATACGATTTCCAGAATTACCGAAATGGAACCGAAATCACGAATAGAGCAAAAATAAATTTCGATTTGACACATTTCAAGTCCATTCGAAAATTCTGAAAATATTTAGTTTCGGCTCGGAAAACTTTTCGGATCTGCCACTTTCTAATCTAAAAATTTTCGGAAATTCGGCCGCATCCGAAAACACGAATCGGGAAATTTCGTGAAAATTCCGAAATTCCGAAACCCGAAACGCACATCCCTATTAAAAAATGCAGCTCTCTTTTTGGATATGACGCTGAGCAGGTGCACTCATCTTCTTTGGTCGACCATGGTGAGAGTTGAACCTGTCAGAATTCTGTTCAGAGTTGAACCTGCCATCTTAAAGCGCTGTATGGTGTAGTAAATGGTCGCTGAGCGCTTGAAAATATAGGTGTTGGTGTACCACTCATCCAACACAAATATATATATTGCACAAGACAGGTTCGTCCACTATATTAACCCCTTCGCTGCAGTGGACGCACTCAGCGCGTCCAACCGCTTGTCACGTTGCGTGCGGAGGACGCGCTCAGCGCGTCCAGCCTTTGGGGTCAGCGTTCAGCCGGGTTCCGGCCGATCGCTGGCCCCTCCGGTGCGGGCTGACATCCTCGATGTCAGCCCAGCATCCGGAACCGCCGCCGGGCTAATTAGGTGTCATCGCGGCTGCGCGATGACACCTAATTCAGGCGCCCCCCCCGCATGTGCGGAGGAGGCGCCTGAAAGGGAGGGGGGGAGGTCCTTCGGACCTCTCTCCCTCCCGATCGGCGGCATTGCGGGGGTTAACCCAGGCACCATTTGGAAGGGCACAGCCTGCCCTTCCAAATGGTACCTGGCATTAACCCCTGGGGAGCCGGATCACGAATCGGCGCTGAAAAGCGCCGGTTCGTGATCCTTTCCCGGAGCTGGCCGACATCTTGGATGTTGGCCAAGCCTCCGGGAACTCCCCTGAGGACTGGCGTCATCGTGCATAGCATGATGACGCCAGTCCTAGAGTTAACCCCTAGCTGCCACCAATGGTGGAGATTGGAACTCCCTATCTCCCGATCCGTGGCAGCTAGGGGTTAAAGTTTGGTATTGTTGGATCGGCCAGAGAATGGCCGTTCCAACGATATCAAACTCGAATGTGAAAAAAGTTAGTAAAAAAAAAAAAATTTAAGATAAAATAAAAAAAATATTTAAAAAAAAATTATAAAGAAAAATAAACAAGTTTTTTTTACTTTTTTTTGGATTGTTAATGCAGCAATATTGTTCCCATTTCAATTATAATGTGAACAATGATGCTGCACTAACGATTTTTGTATGCGGTGCGTTTGTTAAAAATCGTGTAATTTTCCCCAAAAAAAATGTAACGAGACCCCATCTCTAATTTTTTTAACAAGCGCACCCCATACAAAATATAACCGCAATTACTCGCATCTTAAAATGTGAAAAAAAAAAACACTTTACACATTGCAAATTATTGAAAAATCATATTTTATTGCATTTTTTGTTATAATATACAGACAGGTCATGACGTATACATATAATAATGACATATTATGAATCTGCCGAGTCTGATGGAAAGAACGATATATAATATGTCTGGGTCATATAATAAAATAAGCCTTCAAAACACGTTTAAACATGATGAGCAAAACCGGTAAAAATGACCTCAGCACAGGGGCGGGAAAAGCCTCAGCAGCGAAAGGGTTAAGCATTTATTAGGAATTACACACAGCACACTAAATCACATATATACAAGATTTACAAAGCAGCCAATATGAACAATAACAAATAGGCCTAGAGGGCCAGAAGCCCATAGTGTATACTTAGCAACCAGGAGAGCAGGGAGACTGTGTCCACTCCACAGGACCGGAAGAGAGAGAGAGAATGAACTGCAGAGAGTTCATGTATATAATGGAGTAGGTGTGTCTTCCCAAGGGAAGGGCATATTGTAATTAACCAAAGAGTCTAGTGATATGTAAATGAAGGCTATAGAGCAGAGAGACCTGGCTAATTCAACATACAGGAGAGGGATGTCTAATGTCCCCACATTCCCCCACTTTTTCTTATTCTTTGTTGAACGGATTCCAACACCTCATAAAAAAAAAAAAATACAAAAAATGATATATATATATATATATGACAAGAGACACAAGGGGTGAGACATTTACACGTGGAAAGAATAAATCCACCTCCCACCCCTTTAAATATAATTTCTCATGTAAAACCATAAATATACCCAAACATAATGTGCTCATGTGAGGTGAAGTTAAAATTGTCATAGAATCTGGACACAACTAAGTTCATAGAGTCAGACACCTGTGGGATCACCGAAACTGCTGCTTGTTCCTAGAGCTGGATATGGTCAAATGTCCGGGAAATGATTTATTCTCCAGTGAGAATCAAAGAATTTGAGTTCATTGGGGTTTTATGAGTTGCAGTTTGCCTTTGCTAACCCCCATTTCTGATGCTTTTACAACCTGGGAGCCAGGAGCATTGGCTTGTCTTCTCTCATAAGTCCTGGAATTTATGTGACGTCAACTTGACTGGTCTTCGCAGAGCTTGAGAATTGTGCAAAAGCGTGTGTACTCACTGGTAAAGTCCATGTATGCAAAGTTGTGGTGTGCACTTATTCCTTTAGATGCACCCACCTCTGTTCACTCAGTCCATTACAATATAAGCACCTGAAACACCAGCGTTGGCAGGTCAATGTCTTCTTGCAGGTCATTGCCTCCTGGCAGGTCATTGCATCTTCACTGTCATCTTAAAACAGCAAATCTTCTTTCAAGCATTTGTTTAGTTGTGGTGTCTGATCTATGTTTCAGCTGTGGAAGAGACTAATTATACAATCTCAACACTCACCTCACTCCTTATAGAGGATTGAACACATTACCATAGGGTCTTTTGCCCATAGCCACACATTTCATTCATAACCTTAGTAATTATATATATATATATATATATATATATATATAATCCTGCAATATAAAGAGACTAGAGTTCTTCAGTCTCCCCTGCATGTTCTCCATTATGTGTACACCAGTGATCGAGTCCTAAAAAAAGAAGTGTGGGAACTCACCAGGATTTCTGTCTCCCAATAAGCAATTATCACGTCGCACGTAACACAAACACACACTCAGCTCTGATAAATTTATGTATATATGTCAATAAGAAAGCAGATTGTACAACAAATGCTTATGCTGGCTATTGAATACGGAGATGTAGTGTATGCAGCTGCCCCTCAAACACACCTTCATAAACTTACTACATTGTATAACTCATTCTGCCACTTTGTGCTACAATGTAACTACATGACCCACCATTGTGACATGTTAAAAGAACTGAACTGGCCGTCACTGGAATCTAGAAGCATCTTTCACCTTTCAAACCTGGTGTTTAAGAGCTTTTCTGGGAAGCTGCCACCCTACCTGAATAGACTGCTTCCCCCGGCAGTTCCCTCATCCTATAACCTCCGATCCAGGACCTGCACCTTACTTGCAATACCACAATACAAAAAGAAAGTGGCTCGATCCTCATTTTCCTACAGAGCACCACAATTATGGAATAACCTCCCATACACAATCAAATCTTCCCCCAGTCTAAAATCCCTTAAGAGATCTCTATTAGCATACCTCAATACAGAATGCACCTGTAAACATGTAACATAGTGGCATATTTATTTTCTGTTACTCTGTATATTTGTGTTTTGTTTTTAATATCTTTCATTTTATTACTTTGTATTTCTGTACCTACTGTAATGTGTTCAATGTTCTTGAACCCAGGACGTACTTGAAAACAAAATAAATCTCAATGTATCCTTCCTGGTAAAATACTTTATAAATAAATGTGAAATATAGCAAAAATATATGATAAATCCTATATTTATTGTGACTTAATAGAGAAATATGTGATTGAACACCTGACTACAAGCTTTATAGAGTATGGGACCAAAGGGAACTTAGTTCCCTCTGCAAAATTAGTGCAGGAACTCCGTTCCCACGCGTTCCCCCTCGACTTGACCCCTGGTGTACACCATAGTTGTAAAAATAACTTGCAATTTTTCATCCAGTAAATATCCTTAAAAAGGAAAAAAACAACCCATCTTTAAAAAGCCACATTTGCAGGTTATGGGAAAAAAAAAAATAATTGCAAACCTTTAAAAACCCAAACACATTGTCCCATGTGTAAAAAAATAGAAAAAGAAAAATAAATGTTAAAGAAATAGAAACCTTTAACACCAAACCATTGCCCCATGTGAAATCCAATATTTCCCATTCCCAGTTTATAAAAGAAAAAAAAAAATTGCAAATCTTTAAAACCAAAACCCAATATGCAATTATCCGTATTCCCATCTTATCAATGAGAAATTGTAGGCACATAATTAAAAAAATAATTTTTAAAACCAAATGCCTTGCCCCACGTTTTCAAATCCAGTATTTCCCATTTTTATCCCCAAATGTACAAAATACCCATAAGAGACACGATCCGTAAAATAAATTAAATAACACTTCTGTCCCGCCAAATCAAATCACATCCGTGACTTAATACTATCTTTAGCTAATATCTCACACACTTATTCAACATTTATAGTTTATTATGCAACCAGTTCTGCATAATGGAAACATAATTAAAGATGGAAAATACAACTGTAACCAACGCAATTTGTGTACCCCCACTCCTGGACAAGTATTTTAGTTTTATTTTTCCTCTATAAACAAAACAAAAAAATATAAAAATGCAACGAAGAAGAAATGAAAAAGAAAAAAAAATGACTGCGATATGTTCTTCCCATTGTTCTATATAAATTATGGTCACAGGGATTTGTTCCTCTCCTCACTATGGAAATTAAAAAAATAAAATAAAAAATCTTATGGAATCTGTCATTTCATAGCTGGTCCTGATATCCTGGAAAAATTACAAGATTATTATTAGGGTAGGGTGAGCAAGGAACTCAGATCTCGGCTCTTCATTCTTTATCTAGAAAAAACAACAAACGTGATCATTTACACAGATTCAACAATAAGAAAAACTCATGTTAATTAGCAGAAAATAAATAAATTTATTAAATCAGAGCTAAGAATGTCCCCAAACCTAAGAAACTTGGGACATTTTCTAACTCTTATTTACAACGATCGAGGAGAACAGAAGGGACTTACATGTCCTGTTTTCTTTCATCCTTTCCTGATTCTAAAAGCTCCCTCAATTCTTTGAGCTCATTCTGCATTCTTTCAGAGTCTCTCTTTAATTCCCAATATTTTGTCTTTTCTCTTCTCCAGTTATCACTGTCCCACCGTCTATTATTTGTCTGTTTGCTCTCTGATCTATGGGTCATCCAGTGATCTCCCCATTCTTTCCATCTCAAATTATTGTCCAGATATCCATTATTATTCTCATTTCTTCTCCAATTATTGTCACTTCTCCCCCTTGACTTATTGTCTGCACCCCAGAGTTCTCTATCATTATCTCTCCATCTATGTTGCTTTCTATTATATTGTTTTCCACTACTCTCACTTCCCTTACCAGATCTTTCCATAATCGTCCTCACTGCAGAAACAACAAATGGCCTGTCTCCATAACGATCAAACCACCATTTTTCTGCTCTGTATAGCACCAATTCTAAGTTTGAAGGCACCGGATCAAACAGCTTAACAAAGTCTTGGCACTCATTGGGAAGGGCTTCCAACACTCTAGTTATGTGCTGTGGTGAACCATGCGGCATTGGCTGCTGTGGTCGGCGCAGAGAATGCCAAAACAATATACGTTGAGCCACCTCTCGAGGACCATCAGTTGGCCTCATAGTAATGTTAGACATTTCTTTATCAAAACTGAGGAGGTAGAAGTTAGTTGCTGCAATTCATTCCGCCTGACTTGATACATTAGTATTAAACCCCCACAACTTGCTTTTCACAGGGCCCAAAGCATCTTCCAATAACTCTGTCCATTCCTCCATATCAAGTCTCTCTTTTCTGAACCTTTCTGCCCCTCTCTGGAACCAATGTGTGAAATTGTTAAAATTATTAACTGGCATGGAACCCCACCATTTTTTAAAAAGTTCCTTATCTGCCATTGACATTGGCTGTGTTTGCTTAGAAAACCCTGTGGGACTGTTTGTTACATTAAACGTCTCTGTTATAATTACTGGTGCCTGTGGAGCACGAATAATATCTGCAACAGATATTATTGCTGCAGCTCAGTTTCAGGGTCTTGGTCACCATGCTGCAGCTTAGTTTCAGGATCTTGGCCACCGTGCTGCAGCTCAGATTCAGGATCTTGGCAACCATGCTGAAGCTCAGTTTCAGGATCTTAGCCACCGTGCTGCAGCTCAGTCAGGGTCTTGGCTACCGTGCTGCAGCTCAGTTTAAGGATCTTGGCCACCATGCTGCAGCTCAGTTTCAGGGTCTTGGTCACCGTGCTGCAGCTCAGTTTCAGGGTCTTGGCCACCATGCTGCAGCTCAGTTTCAGGGTCTTGGTCACCATGCTGCAGCTCAGTTTCAGGGTCTTGGCCACCATGCTGCAGCTTAGTTTCAGGATCTTGGCCACCGTGCTGCAGCTCAGATTCAGGATCTTGGCCACCATGCTGCAGCTCAGTTTCAGGGTCTTGGCCACCGTGCTGCAGTTTCAGGGTCTTGATCACCGTGCTGCAGCTCAGTTTCAGGATCTTAGCCACCGTGCTGCAGCTCAGTCAGGATCTTGGCCACCGTGCTGCAGCTCAGTTTCAGGGTCCTGGTCACGGTGATGTAGCTCAGTTTCAGGGTCTTGGTCACCATCCTACAGCTCAGTTTCAGGGTCTTGGTCACCGTGCTGTCATTTCAGAGTCTTGGTCACCGTGCTGCGGCTCAGTTTCAGGGTCCTGGCCACCGTGCTACAGCTCAGTTTCAGAGTCTTGGTCACCGTGCTGCAGCTCAGTTTAAGGATCTTGGCCACCGTGCTGCAGCTCAGTTTCAGGGTCTTGGTCACCATGCTGCAGCTCAGTTTCAGGGTCTTGGTCACCGTGCTGCAGCTCAGTTTCAGGGTCTTGGTCACCGTGCTGCAGCTCAGTTTCAGGGTCTTGACCACCGTGCTGCAGCTCAGTTTCAGGGTCTTGGCCACCGTGATGCAGCTTAGTTTCAGGATCTTGGCCACCATGCTGCAGCTCAGTTTCAGGGTCTTGGTCACCATGCTGCAGCTCAGTTTCAGGGTCTTGGTCACCGTGCTGCAGCTCAGTTTCAGGGTCTTGGTCACTGTGCTGCAGCTCAGATTCAGGATCTTGGCCACCATGCTGCAGCTCAGTTTCAGGGTCTTGGTCACCATGCTGCAGCTCAGTTTCAGGGTCTTGGTCACCATGCTGCAGCTCAGTTTCAGGGTCTTGGCCACCTTAGTTTCAGGATCTTAGCCATCGTGCTGCAGCTCAGATTCAGGAACTTGGCCACCATCCTGCAGCTCAGTTTCAGGGTCTTGGTCACCGTGCTGTAATTTCAGGGTCTTGGTCACCGTGCTGCGGCTCAGTTTCAGGGTCTTGGCCACCGTGCTACAGCTCAGTTTCAGAGTCTTGGTCACCGTGCTGCAGCTCAGTTTCATGATCTTGGCCACCATGCTGCAGCTCAGTTTCAGGGTCTTGGTCACCATGCTGCAGCTCAGTTTCAGGGTCTTGGTCACCGTGCTGCAGCTCAGTTTCAGGGTCTTGGTCACCGTGCTGCAGCTCAGTTTCAGGGTCTTGGTCACCGTGCTGCAGCTCAGTTTCAGGGTCTTGACCACTGTGCTGCAGCTCAGTTTCAGGGTCTTGGTCACCGTGCTGCAGCTCAGTTTCAGGGTCTTGGTCACCGTGCTGCAGCTCAGTTTCAGGATCTTGGCCACCGTGCTGCAGCTCAGATTCAGGATCTTGGCCACCATGCTGCAGCTCAGTTTCAGGGTCTTGGTCACCATGCTGCAGCTCAGTTTCAGGGTCTTGACCACCGTGCTGCAGTTTCAGGGTCTTGCTCACCGTACTGCAGCTCAGTTTCAGGGTCTTGGCCACCTTGCTGAAGCTCAGTTTCAGAGTCTTGATCACCGTGCTGCAGCTCAGTTTCAGGATCTTAGCCACCGTGCTGCAGCTCAGTTTCAGGGTCTTGGCCACCGTGCTGCAGCTCAGTTTCAGGGTCTTGGTCACCGTGCTGCAGCTCAGTTTCAGGGTCTTGACCACCGTGCTGCAGCTCAGTTTCAGGGTCTTGGCCACCGTGCTGCAGCTCAGTTTCAGGATCTTGGCCGCTGTGCTGCAGCTCAGTTTCAGAGTCTTGGCCAACGTGCTGCAGCTCAGTTTCAGGGTCTTAGCCACCGTGCTGCAGCTCAGTTTCAGGGTCTTGGCCCCTGTGCTGCCGCTCAGTTTCAGGGTCTTGGTCACCGTGCTGCCACTCAGTTTCAGGGTCTTGGCCACTGTGCTGCAGCTCAGTTTCAGGGTCTTGGCCACCTTGCTGCCGCCCAGTTTCAGGGTCTTGGCCACTGGGCTGCAGCTCAGTTTCAGGGTCTTGGCCACCGTGCTGAAGCTCAGTTTCAGGGTCTTGGCCACCGTGCTGCAGCTCAGTTTCAGGGTCTTGGCCACCGTGCTGCAGCTCAGTTTCAGGGTCCTGGCCACCGTGCTGCAGCTCAGTTTCAGGATCTTGGCCACCGTGCTGCAGCTCAGTTTCAGGATCTTGGCCACCGTGCTGCAGCTCAGTTTTAGGATCTTGGACACTGTGCTGCAGCTCAGTTTCTAGGTCACGGCAATTTTCTTATAGCCTCCGCCATCTTTATGTAGAGCAACAATTCTTTTTTTTCAGATGCTCAGCGAGTTCTTCGCCATGAGGTGCCATGTTGAACTTCCAGTAACCAGTATGAGAGAGTGAGAGCGATAGCACCAAATTTAACACACCTGTTCCCTATTCACACCTGAGACCTCGTAACACTAACGAGTCACATGACACCGGGGAGAGAAAATGGCTAATTGGGCCCAATTTGGAGATTTTCACTTAGGGGTGTCGTCCCTTTTGTTGGCAGCGGTTTAGACATTAATGGCTGTGTGTGTTGAGTTATTTTGATGGACAGTAAATTTACACTGTTACACAAGCTGCACACTCACTGCTTTACATTGTAACAAAGTGTCATTTCTTCAGTGTTACATGAACAGATAGAGCAAAATATTTACAAACAAGTGAGGGGGTGCTCACTTCTGTCAGATACGGTGTATATAACTAGAGGATATTTTATGACTATTTTCAGGATTATTGCACCCTGGCACTAAATAGATTTTTGCTGGCAATGGTAGGCTCTATATGGTAAATATCTATCCCATATCTATCTATTTATCCCATATCTATCTATTTATCTATCTATTCATATCTACCGTATCCATCCATCTATCTATCTTTATCTACTGAGCACATGCCAGTATACTCCCCGCCCTATTCTCGACACACATACGTGTACCATAACGCACTGCCGGGTATGGGTGACCAGCACATGAATAATTTGGATTTTTCTTTAATTAGGGTCTATATATAAACACGGCACGTAAGACACACAAATCAGGAATCCGGGAGACTCGTCACCGAATCTCAGTGTTTCTGCACATCCTGCCATGACTACACATCCTGCGACGTCATCTCACTTTGATGCTTTTGAGGCGGACGCAGCGAGGTGCAGGTGGTTATTGTGCGAGCCAGAAATATGGGGAAATGTGAAATCAAAAGCACATTTTGATCATGGTTATTCAAAACACATGGAAAAGGGACATAACCTCTAAACAGCGAATTCTGGAACCGACAACATTGAGTAGAAAAAGTAACATTACTGGGACAGAAAGAAGATATACAGTAGTTCTGCTGACAATGATTTTCTTTTTAACTCAGATGCTGTTACTTTGGTGTAAATGTGAATAAACGCAGAAGAGTTTTGTTTAATTTCTCTCTTTTGTTAATCTTTCAGTATGTGATGCAGGATATTGGAACCAGCGAGTCCAGTCACTCAAGCTAAACTCATCCTGCAAGGAATGAGAATGCTGGTGCAATATGCAGCGGGCGTTTTTACGTTTCCAAAAGACGGGTGAGAATTCACGTGAGCCCTGAGCAGTGGCAGCTGGTGACATTTCAAGTTGGTGGGGCACAAGACTGGAAACATTAATGTTTTTAATCATTAGTATGTCTATATGGCGCTATTACCTGCAATGTATGTTGACAATCTCATATAAAGGGAATAAACCGTACAGACATATTGCTAGACATGTGCCTTTCATTTCGTCCAAACTCGAATTTGTCTGAAAATTCACCTTTTTCGTTTTCAGAAGTATTTCTGAAAACGATAATCGGCCGTCCGAAAACGCGAGTCGATCCGAAAATCTGAATCGCGGTAACAACGAAAAACGAAATTGATCAGAAACTATATTAAAAAAATCAATGCAATTCAAGACAAAGAAAAGGGTTAATGGGCATTAGGCATCTCAGAGGACACAGTGTATGTCCTAAGCAAAAATGTTAATGCATTGGGCATCTCACAGCATATGTCCCAAGCAAAGGGTTAATGGGCATTGGGCATCTCACAGGGCACAGCGTATTTCCCAAGTAAAGGGTTAATGGGCATTGGGCATCTCACAGCATATTTCCCAAGCAAAGGGTTAATGGGCATTGGGCATTTTACATATGTCCCAAGTAAAGGGTTTATGGGCTATTAGGCATCTCACAGGGCACAGCTTATGTCCCAGCAAAGGGTTAATGGGGCCATCTCACAGGATCCCTTGCATCTTTTTTTTCCCCCACTTATTATTATTATTATTATTCTTTATTTATAAAGCACCAGCATATTCCGCAGCGCTGTACAATAGGCACAGTATAGACAGGGTTACAATACATTGAACAACATTTGACAATGTTACAGGAGGAGATGAGGGCCCTATTCCCGTAGGAACTCACAATCTAGGAGGGTTGGGGTTGGAAACAGGAGGAGAGGACTGTAAGGTGAGAGTGATTGATGGTTGCGTCAGTGCGTTGGGGGGTAGGCTTCCCTAAATAGGAACGTTTTAAGGGAGCGTTTGAAGGAAGAGAAGTTAGGGGAAAGTCTGACAGTACGAGGGAGAGCGTTCCAGAGAGTGGGGGCTGCGCGTGAGAAATCCTGCAGTCTATCATGGGAAGAGGTGATGCGGGGAGAAGCTAGGTGCAGGTCACTGTTTGACCTTAGGGAGTGGACTGGGGTGTATTTGGTGATTAGTGAGGACAGGTAGTGGGAGCTGAGTTAGTGAGGGTTTTGTAGGTAAGGATAAGGATTTTGAACTTAATTCTGCAGTGGATGGGGAGCCAGTGAAGGGACTCGCAGAAGGCAGCGGCAGAGACAGAGCGGCGGGTGAGGTGAATTAGCCTGGCGGAGGTGTTCAGGATGGATTGTAGGGGGGAGAGGTGGGACAGAGGGAGGCCAGATAAGAGATTATTGCAATAGTCGAGTCGGGAGATTACCAGGGCGTGTATGATATAAAACGGAAAACAAATCCGAAATCGAAATACAGATTGTCTGGAATTAACAAATCAGTCCTAATGTCGTTAACAAATAGATTCAAAACGAAAATTTACGTTCTGAAAAAGTCCAAAATGAAAATTTTGTCCATGCACATGTCTACATATTACTATTAATAACGCAAATAAAATTTTGAGGCTAAATTCAAAAATGACAAGTGTAATCCAGAATTTAGATGTAGCCATAATACATAATTCAGTAAAAAAAAATTAATATTTACTAAAAAAAAAATAACCGAACCCTAATCCTACTCATTTGAAACTCAAACATATACAAAACTTTATATACAAAACTTTAGTATATGAAAGAAAAAAAATCCTGTTATCTGTTTTGCGCTATAGCACATTAAAGCAAATATTGCTGTGCATTCTCTGTCATTAAGGGGTTAAGACAGGTCTCTACTGTGTGAATAATGCGGATGCAAAAGAAAGCGTCTTTTAAATCAAGCACCGTGTAATATTTCGTTTCACCAGGAATTAATGCCAATAAATTGTACGGATTAGGAACCACGGGGTGTAAGGTTACCGTGGCCTCATTAACTGCCCTTAGATCTTGGACTGGGCGGTATTCTTGGGTGCCTTCTTTCTGTACTGGCAATAATGGTGTGTTCCATGGTGACACGCAGAATTTCAATATTCCGTGGTCTTTAAGTCTCTGTAAATGTGTTTGAATATTCTGCTTGGCTTTCTGTGGGATGTGATTATTGTCTTAGGGCCACAGGCGTTGCGCCAGGTTTCAGATCAACATACACTGGGGGAATATTTACTGCCAAGCCGGGTGGGTTTTCTTCTGCCCAGACTCCCGGGACTCCCAGGAGTAGTGTGTATGGGTCTGGGGCGACCGGCAGGGTTGTTGCCGTGCGCCATTATTCTTCTCTTGGCATAACTACTGCAATATTTACGGGTTGGGCGTCCTGGCTGGGTTATACTGCCGTTCAGAGCTGCCACTCTCCGGCAGTTCTAATCTAGCGTGACCCTCGGGAAGAAATGTAATTTGGACTTGCAATTTGCAAAGGATATCCCGCCCAAGTAGTTGGATAGGACATTCAGGCATATACAGAAATTCATGTTCTACATTGTGCCCTCCCACACTACATTTCCGCGATGCAAGAAAAGGATACTTAGCAGATACCCCCATCGCTCCCATAATATCAACCTCATTTCCCATTGGGGGTGCAATTGCTGTGTTACAACAGAATATTCGGCGCCAGTATCAACCATAAAAATTTCATCTTTGTCTCCCACCCTTACTGTGACCGTGAGCTCGTGATTACCGAGTGGGATGGGCCCAGGTCTGTGTCAATATATACCTTGACCCTCAAATGACGTTCCCGCCAACCCCACAAAACCTGAACCGGCAGCGTCATTTCGTTCATACCTGCCATTGGTTACCTGCCCATTTGAGGCAGCGTGACTTCCCAAGGCACCAGCCTCTCCCTGTACCCCATTATTATCTAACCTTTCAGGACATTCGTTTTTCCAGTGACCTTCCCCCAACAAATTGCGCACTGATTTAGCCCCAGTCGTTCCCTAGGGGCTCCCCTACCTCCCCCTCTACCTCTTGCCCTCCCTCTATCAGGGGCACCTCTCCCATTAACCATGTAGCCAACTACACCAGTCTGCCCCCTCTGTTTTCGTATCTCCTCCCGCTTTTCTTCTAAATCCCGGTTGTGATACACTTTATTAGCAATTTCTACTAATTCGCTAATCCCTTTCCCAAAAATCCATCTAACCTCTGTATTTTGTTGCGTATGTCTCTTTGTGACTGACTCACAAAGGATGAGTTAACTAACTGCTGATTCTCTGCAGCCTCTGGGTCAAGTGATATATAACCTGGACAGTTATCCGATGACCAGGGTTTTATTTCCTCTTGTATCATGTCAGTCTGCTGTTTTTGCTTCCCCATTGTAAAGCGCTATGGAATTTGTTGGCACTGTATAAGTACTTGTAACTGTAACTTTGTATTTCTGTAACAATTCAATGTTCTTGAACCCAGGACATATTTAAAAATGAGAGAAATCTCAATGTATCCTTCCTGGTAAAATCCTTTATAAATAAATAAATAAAATAAATAAATAAATTGGACTATACATTCTATATGCATCTAGCAATCTTTCCAAAAATGCACTCGGGGTTTCTTTAATATCCTGCACAATATCCGATATTTTACCCATATTTGTAGGATTCTTCCCTCCCGCTTTAACCCCCATCATCACTGCTGTGAGGTATGTTTGTAGGTGAGCTATACCCTCATTAGTATTATATGGCCACTTGGGATCTGTCTTGGGGTTATGCTCCTCTGCCCACGCTTCTGGATTAACTAAGGCATCTTCCACTGCCTGGGCTAAACGAATTTTCCGAGCGCTATTGTTAATAAGGGCTCTCTATTCTGTCGTAAACATCGTAAGCAGCAGTTGCTGACAATCTGGCCAAGTGGGATTATATGTGAGCATAACTGATTCTATCATACTGGCCACTGCCGCAGGATTCACGGAATAGAGTGGTGTATGTGTCTTCCAATTAAACAAATCTGTAGTCGTGAACGGGACATATGTGAATTGTACCGGCCCTGGCTCTCCGTTTTCTAATGGGGGACCTGGTACCTCCCTTAAGGGGAGCTGCAATTTACTCTTCCCTGGGTTATGCTGATATACATCTCGGGGTTTATGTATATTATTGGCGGCACGTGTGGTAGCCCTAGGAGCTACATCCCCACTCCCTTTAGGGGTCACTCGTTGGTACACGGCCCCGTCAGGCATCTCAATTTTATCTGCAATAATCACTTCATCCCCTCCACCCTCTGCCCCCTCCTCGATATTACGAGCAGGAGCCGAGGGAGCAGGCGGGATAATAGCAGCAGCCTGCCCTCTCCTCTCTCCGCCCTCGCCACCGCGGCACCCAAAGCCTCCCTCGCCGCCCTGTAGCAAGACGGGTATGGCGGCGGAAAGGAATCAATCTCCTCTGGATGTCCCACCAACACTGGTTTACCTTTCGTATCATGACAAGGGGTTCCCTGTTTCTTATTCTGCCCCGCCAGCATAATAAAATGACTCTTATCCCTTACACAATACCTCCATATATCTATATATGGGTACTGATCAGGTGACCATTAGGGATGTGCGTTTCGGGTTTCGGAATTTTGGAATTTTCACGAAATTTCCCGATTCGTGTTTTCGGATTTGGCCGAACTTCCGAATCGGATCAGACCCGAAAACCGACAGATCCAAAAAGTTTTCCGAGCTGAAACGAAATATTTTCGAATGGAATTGAAATGTGTCAAATCGAAATTTATTTTCGCTCTATTCATGATTTCGGTTCCATTCGTGATTTCGGTTCCATTTCGGTAATTCTGGACATCGTATATTTAACTATTATCGGTTATATCGCTGATTCTGTAAATTTTGTACTTGTAAATGCGTATCACTTGTTTTTTTTGTTTCCAATGATCCGATAATTCTGTCGATACGATAATTCCTTCGGAGTCGGATCCGATTCGTCCGCGGGTCGCGCATGCGCGTGCGCGGATGTCGTAACTTTATTGAGCCATTTTTGTAGAGAGTTTTGACAATTGCCAAAAAATATAGAAATTATTTATCATGGCTGAAGGAAGAGACAGAGTCCCATTCGGACACCTCCTCATCTGCTTCCACCCCAGAGACACCCAGGAAGAAGCGGGCCAGCAACATGGCATTTGACGAGATGCTGGAGCTGGTCCGCATCTTTGATCTTAAAGATTGACTGCCGTAAGGGCCCTTACGGCAGAAAGAATAACGCGCGCAAGGACCGTATCCTAGATAAGCTACGCACCACCATCGCGGAATTATTTGGGAAAGACCGGACGAAGGACCAGCTCCGAAAACGCTGGTCCGACCTCAAGGTGCGCGAGCAGGAGCAGCTGAGGCACATCCGGCGTGTCATAGCCAAACGTAAGTGTCATGTTATATTGTAAAGCGCTGCGCAAACTGTTGGCGCTATATAAATCCTGTATAATAATAATAATGTTCTTGCATGTGCTAATGTGCACAGAAATACGTTGATTTATCTAGTCCTTTTTTCATGCAATGTGATTGTGTATAGCTTTGCGTTTTCACGACTCGTCATACATGCATTTTTGCCATAGCTCTTCTTTTTTGTGATTTTACGTATTCGTGAAAATTGTGACATTGATGTATGTAGATGAAGTTACAATGCTGGATTTCTTTTGGCACTGTGTGTAGTCTGTAGTGTGCTGGGGGGGGTTGTTGTGATTGAGTGATGCATACGAGATGACCCGCAGCTTGCCCAATATTGGCTCCCATCTGCGCATCCAATAAAAATCTCTGCGTCTCTGCTAAGTGGTAGGATGGGACATGTAGTTCTTCTGAAAGTGCATCCAAACAGAGCCGCGTTCAATACATCCTCAGCAGCTGCTGAATTGTTGCAGCGCAGCAATTCAGTTTGCTGCAGCAGTGTCATTATTGAACGCTTTAGATGCAAATTTCAAAACAAAATGGCAGATTTCTGTTGTTTCTGCTATATCCAGTTTTATTAGCAGAAACTGAAAGTGAAACTGAGGCTGAGGCCTTCTATAAAATAACTAAAAGCACTCGGCACAATGCGTTTTGTATGCACACAACACAAATAATAGTTTTTATTGAATAAACGTAATGTTTACTTCTGAAAAAATATATAATTGAACGGTAATATATGTGTATGTGCAGGGGAAATAAATAAATATTTTTTGACTTTAGACCTATGAGATGGGAGTAGTGGTGGGTCAAGCTGGTAGTGGGGTAGTGGAGGGGTCGCAATACTTTCGGCAATATATTGTATAGATATACCATTCTTTCCAGTCTGCATTATTTACGTGTTATTTTTTGGATTTGGCAGAAGACAGGAAGACAGCATCTGCCCCGGCGGGCACCAGTGCCCCAGTGGAGGAGGAGGAGCCAGGGGCGACCACCAGCGCTGGTATATACTGTTTTATTTTGCAACGACTTTTGGTCAAAAATAAATCAGTTTTGTTGTTTACTGTATTTTTTATTTCTTTAATTTCTTAGATATAGCACCGGATGAGATGCTGACGGTGGTGGTGGAGTCGGAGCCTCAGGAGGCCGCCAGCACTGGTATATACTACTGTTATATTTTTTCAAGACTTTCAGTCAAAAATAGAAACCTGCTTTACTTACTGTATTTTCCTTCTTTCATTTATTGGATATATAGAAGAAGCCAGACCGGACACATCAACCAGCATTAGGCAAATTAACCGGATGGCGATCGGCGAGCTACGCCTTGCTGTTACAACTATTGATTCCATCCAGGAACTGCTCCAGGAATTGCGGGAGCATAGAAGCAATGCCGCTGACATCCTGGAGCGGCAGTGAGACCAGCCTCCTCCCGAAATGTAACCGGAATCTGCAGGTTCACTCAAGACGAGGCCGGACCGGACACGAGCAAGGATTGTCTGAACACGAGTCTCTTCAGGAAAGGCAAACTTTATTGTGATATCACAACAGATGCTCAAACAGGATTCAATCGCAAAGAATGAGCAGCGATTTTCAGTGTCATGAGATTTTATACCTCAAAATACATGATTAGGTACATCCCAATTAGCCCACCTCCCGGTTACGCTATCCCACCCCACGTGGGTTAGTACCTCCCTTTGGCTAATACAAAAGACATTTCATTAATTTGGCTGTAAATTGGCAAACTTCATGTTAGTTTCAGTGAATCATAATTAGTTGCTCCCACTGTTCCGGGCTGCGCCCCGTTCCCTAGCGTCTTCACTCATTTGTTACAAAAGGTACCTGGTCTGATCTCTATACTCCTTTGTATTTCTGCGGGCCCCAACGACCTTGATGTATCCTTTCTCTGTGTCGAAAACAGCATAGACCTTTCTCAGCGCTTTGATTGTTTTTCTTCCAATCTCAGCACATTCCTAAGTTTCTATGTATGCCTGCTTCTAATTTCAGCTAAAAAAAACTGCCTAATTATTATCTCAAGTGAACCAATATTCTGAACAAGATGTTCGCCTGTCTTACAATGGCGGCCATCTTCCAGTCTATTTCCACTACACTATGTTTGTTTGTGTTGTTTGTGCCCCTGTTGGGCAGTTTGCCATCCTTGGCATGTTCCCTTCCCTTCCCCATGTTGTAAATAAATTTTCTATTTTTTCTATATTTTCCTGTTTGTGTGCGTTGCTTTTCCTTACTTAATAAGTTAATATGTATTGCTTGGTTTCCACACTGTTAAAATTATATGTACATAAATTTATTGACATTTCTATGGACCCTTTGTCATAAATTTGTCAACATATTTGTGGCCATGAATGTGACTGTGCACATTCTACACTTCCTGCCTGGCCAAAAAATGTCACACACTAACACAACCTTGTTGTACTGCCTTGAGATTTGATTACCGACGTGGCCTGGTTTTGTTAAGCTTAGGCGATGTCACAACAGCACGGATTTTTGTCCACAGTCACATTCATTGTATAACCAAGAATTTATCAAAAAATATTGATGGCAGCACTGCGTGAAGTCTTCTCCGACACAACCCAAAGATCCTCAGTGCGGCTCAGGTCTAGTTTATTTGTCCATGTTTGCAGCTTCACGCAACACCTCCTCCCAGCTATGAGCTCTCTCTCTCCCACCGCTGCCCGCTAAGATGCTGCCCGCCAACATGGTCACGTCTTTGCAGGAAGACAACAGCATGGGGGAACGGCAGCTGCCGACAGTCCCAAGACCTCGTCACAATGACGTCAGTTCTGGAGTTAACCCCTAACTGCGACCAATGGTGGAGATAGGGGGTTCCAATGAACCCCCTATCTCCCGATCCGCGGCAGCTATCGGTTGGTTAATGTTTGGTATCTTTGGATCGACCAGAGCATGGCCTTTCCAACAATACCAAACATGACAATGTTAAAAATTATAAAATATTAAAATATAAAAAATAAATAAACAGGTTTTTTGTTTTGTTAATGCAGCAATATTGTTCCCATTTCAATTATAATGTGAACAATGATGCTGCACTAAGGATTTTTGTATGGGGTGCATTTGTTAAAAATAGTGTAATTTTCACCCAAAAAAATATAACAAGTCCCCTTTTCAATTTTTTTTAACAAACGCAACTCATAAAATATAACCGCAAACACTCGCATGTTAAAATGTGAAAAAAATACTTTACACCTTGTAAAACAAACATTGAAAATTCAAATTTTATTGCATTTTTTGTTATAATATACAGACAGGACATGACGCATGCATATGATAATGATATATTATGAATCATCTGCCGAGTCTGCCGGAAAGAACGATATATAACATGTCTGGGTCATATTATAAAATAAGGCTTCAAAAAACCGCGTTTAAACAAGAGGAGCGAAACTGTTAAAAATTAGCTCAGCAGCAGACCGCAGTGCCGCACACAGGCGTGAAGGGAAGCCGTGAAATGCCTCAGCAGCGAAAGGGTTAATTTTTTTTTTGTCTGTTTTAAATCTTTTTTTTTTTTCGTTTCAGATCATTTTGATCAACTATTTTTCCGTTTTAAAACCTTTTTTGTTCTGGTTTTTATTTTTAAAGTCAGACCATTCGGGTCAGTTTAGCATTTTTTAAATCGTTTTGTTCATTTTTTTTTGTTCCTTGGCTTTCATACCATTTTTTTTTAATGTGATTAAATAAAGTTGTGAAATGTATATTCATAAGAAAAAAAGGATCTTTAATTAAAAAAAAACACGATAGAATAGCCTGAATTATCGGATCATAAAAACAAACCAAAAATTTATTATAAAAAAATTATATAAAGTATAAAAAAGTAAACCATAGTAGTTTACATCAAAACGAATAGAGTTAGACAGCTTTGAAACGAGGAGAACAGACGTTCCGAAAAAACGAAAATTTCCGAAATCACGAAAAGTCGATACAAAAAACGAGCAAAGTGACACGAAAATCTGAAAAATGGTTGAGGAGAACAAACATTCCGAAAAAACGAAAAGCCCCGAAATCACGAAAAGTCAATACAAAAACCGAGCAAAGTGATACGAAAAATGGTCGAAATTCCGAAAAAAAATGTACACGAAAAACGAGTCGAGCCGAACCGAATCGAAACAGAAATCGGCCGAAACGAGCCAAATCGAAAAGTTTAAACATCCGAACCGAAAAAAAATCGGTGCACAAGCCTAGTGACCATATCGCCCAGTAATACAGGAGTGCATCTTCTGTATCAACTCTGGATCCATAGATCCCTGCTCTGGCCATTCGGGGACCAACATCGGCCAAACTACTGTACATAACAGTTTTAATTTTTCTTTACTTAATTCCACACCGTAGTGATGTGTCTCATACAGCGCTTCGAAATTGCGCACCATATATTCCAGGGGTGTCTCACCCTCCTTTTCTTTCTTGGGTTTAGATGACCCGTTACCCATGGTTACTCTTGAAAACAGTAACTTCTTCACAATACAGATATTACTTTCAGCAAAACACTTTTTAAATCAACTGTCTGGTACTTCAAGCAACAGTTCTCTCGTGCCGTATTCGCTTCCTCCTTTGGTAGCCAACTGCAGCCGCCTGAGCTGGAAACGTACCTCCGGAGTCCACTCTCAGATTTGCTTCCTTGCTAAGCAAGTAGGCGCACACTCACTCACAGCACTCTCAGCAATCACAGCACGTACTGTACCAGATACATTCAGCACAAAACAGTACATAAACAATTCTACTCTTTCCCTGTAGCCTAGGGCACGCCGACCCTATCTGGCTCCTTATACCCAGTTATTTGATCTTTAATCTTATCTGCTTTTCAACTGTGTATATCCCGTCCTATGCAACACTCACTCCTGCTATTCTGATTTGCCTAAGGGCAATAAACCCACCAGGCACCACTCCCGCTGCAGCTACCGCTGGCCCTGAAACTCAAAGCTTCTCTTACCGGCCCCCTCCCTTTTTCGACTAAGATACACACAGCATCGACTCAGGGCTCTCAGCCCAGTCACAGGATCTCTCCTCTTTTCCTTGTCCATGTGCAGCAGTTCTATTTACAATACTAACTACAACAACACTATTCCATGTGGATACCCTCTCCCTCCTTTCCAGAACACCATAGTCAATATCTGATCCCCTGGGTTCAGACACGCGCTAGCCACTCCACTGGCTCCTGTGCTGTCCATACTGTCGGCGGCTGGTTCGGTATACCGACGAGACCGTGGCCGCGGGTCTCCTAGCCCAACTTCGGTCGGACACTTCCCTATACCAGTATCCAGTGCACACAAACACAAAAACACCTTACCTATCGCCGCGCTGCTCGCTGTTTCCTCGGACTCAGTGGTGTCACAGCTTCCCGGGCCGGGGGTCCGTTTGGGACAAGACGAGGTCCACTGAACAGGAAATCCTGCTTGGCGCCTGCAGATGTCAGCTCACCTTCAACGGACACCCAACCGGCGGGATCACTCGCACCTGCAGTCAACTGCTATGGTGTCCAGCAGCAGTTGCCGTACCGGTAAAGGTCTTCGTTCCCGGACGAGCCCCCAAAAATGTTACCGGAATCCACCTGGTTCACTCGGGACGAGGCCGGGCCGGCACGAGCAAGGATTGACTGGACACGAGTCTCTTCAGGAAAGGCGAACTTTATTGTGATGTCACAGATGCTCACACAGGATTCAATCGCAAAGAGTGAGCCCCGATTTCACTCCAACAAGGGGTTTTATATTCCCCCGAATACATAATTAGGTACATCCCAATTAGCCCACCCCACTGTGACACTATCCCACCCCATGTGGGTCCGTACCTCCCTTAATCGAATACAAAGACATTCCACACATTGGTCATAAATTGGCAGACTTCCTGTTATTTTGACAATAGAGGATTTACCACTTTCTCTGGTTCCTGCCTATGCCCACCTCCCTAGGACTTGTTTATTGTATATCCTAGATAAGGCCTGGTTTCACACTTCTCTTTGTTCAGGCTCTGGCTCCGCTGACCTTGATGTAGCTATTCTCTATCCTGTCACTTGTGTGCCAGCTACGGCCTGGATCCTCGTTAGTTTAATTGCCTTACTGTTAGTTTAACACATTCCTACGATTCTATGCAAGCTACATCCTAATTTCAGCTAATATCTACTATTTAGATTCAAGTGAACCAATGTTCTGAGCAAGATGGCTGCCTGGATCAAGATGGCGGTCATCTACTGGCTTGAGTCCCTTACAGGAGGTGAGGTGGGTGAGCCTGGCACAGGCATTCATAACAGACTACAAAGGGGGAATCTGGGATCTCTTAAGGCCAGAAAGAAGGAGGTTACAGTAGTCAAGGCGGGAGTTCTCTCTGTGTGTTGGGAAAGTGAGGTTATTGTAATAATTCTATTTTTGAGTTAAATTTTCTTTTTCTGTCATGATGTCACTACGGCACTTTGAATTGTAAAATGAGGACAATACATACATATTTTTATTACGCTCCATTAAGCATTTAACAGGTTAAATCAATTTTAATCTCAATATTATATTATTTTTGACAATATCCATGTTTCACCCAAGAAAACAATTACATTTTCTCATGCATAAATGGAAGATACGTTTGGAGAATTGACAAACATTTAACACGAGCATCAAAGAGCTAATTTACAATAATAATAAGGTTGAGGCCGTTCTTTAGGTTAATTAACTTAATTATCAGAACATTTAATCACGATGAGGTGCGGAGTTACTAGTAAAAATGATTGGGAAAGATTTCTGAGAATTTGTATGTGTCGCTGGGTTTTTGGAAAAGCGAAGAATGAATCATTATCATTATTATTTTTTAGTAGCTTCATGTATTTACTCGATGTTTTTTATTCTCACTTTTCCCATTTGCCGGCTGCATTTGGGATGTAGATACTCGAGTATAACGCTAAATTTCGGTGACAAAAGATTACCTTAATCCCTTAAGGACCAAGGCTTTTTAATGCATTTATGACGTAAAAGTTACGTCATGGGTTCTTAAGGGGTTAAAATTGGAGGGGTTGCGTTATATTCGAGACATCTGCATCACGTGTAAAGAAAAAAAACCTAGAAAAAACAAACTTGTTCAGAGATCCCAAGTCTTCCGGAAGTTCCGGTAGTCTCCCTGAAGTGAATATGGACTCCCTGACGCCCGCAAACACTTCAGGAACTCCCGTATTTGGGAGAAGTGGGATCCGTTGTCCGCCAATAGCCAGCCCCACCCTGTTGTTGTCCCGTCCTGATGTCACTGCAGACGCGCTGCGCAAATCTCCTCACATTCTGAATGTCAGGAGCTTGTTCGGGGGGGATGGCTATTGGTGGACGCCGTAGTGGATGAGCCTGCCTACTGGAGGTCAGAAAACTACACCTCCCGGCGTACTGGCTATCAGTGAATGATTCACCGTGTTGGTCACCTCGCTCCGCCAGCCATCTTATCGCAAGTAAAGAAGACGGGTGGCCGGCGGCTTCATACTTAGTAACAACTACTGTCATTCAAGAGCAGAGCATCCTGGCCTGAGGGGGAGCCTGACTGTGTTAAGAGAACCTGGAAGGATTTTAATTGTTTACCGCTACAATATACTTTTATAATTTTGCTCCTCGCGTTATATTCGAGTCGTGAGTATTCTCTCATTTCCATAATAAATCTCTATCTATCACGTTATATTAGAGTCGCGCTATACTCGAGTATAGCAGTATTTCATGTAAGGCAAAAGCAGGTCTGTTACACACCCGCACACCCCAAATATATAGAGAAGCTCCTAACGAGAAACCAGCTAACCCCAAATATATAGAGAAGCCGTTAAAAGACACCCACACACCCTGAATATATGGAGGATCCCCTAAAAAGACATACACACACCCTAAATATATGGAGGAATCCCTAAAAAGACACACACACACCCTGAATATATGGAGGAGCCCCTAAAAACACACCCACACACCCTGAATATATGGAGGAATCCCTAAAAAGACACCCACACACCCTGAATATATGGAGGAGCCCCTAAAAATACATCCGCACACCCTGAATATATGAAGGAGCCCCTAAAAAGACACCCACACACCTTGAATATATGGAGGAACCCCTAAAAAGACACCCGCACACCCTGAATATATGGAGGAACCCCTAAAAAGGCACCCGCACACCATGAATATATGGAGGAGACCCTAAAAATACACCCACACACCAGAATATATGGAGGAGCCCCTAAAAACACACCCGCACACCCTGAATACATGGCGGAAACTCTAAAAATACACCCACACCCTGAATATATTGAGAACACCCTAAAAAGACAATCATACATTAACTATTACTATTTTTATCATCATTTGTATAACAGTTAATGCAGCACTTTACAGTACATGGTGAGAGTAATGGTAGTAAAGCAAAATGTAGAATAAGTGTAAAGATATATATATATATATACAGTATATGTAAATGAATATTGCACATATAATCCTGTTTAGCAGAATAGATGAAATGTCTCCTCTTTCAATAATAATAAGCATTCATTTTGTAGCGACACTGATTTGCAAAAGCAAGTTAAGCTCATGTAACAGGGAATCACTATCTTTACACGGTTTAGCATTTTTTAGCTGCTTAAATAACTGGAAAAAGGGATTTAATGTTTCTGTGTTTCCGTCATCACGTAACTGCGGCATGCCGCGGCGTGAAGGTCAGTCTGTGCTTCTGATTGGCTGCTGGGACACTGACCTCTCATCATTCGCTCATCTCTTGTCTCTCAAAATCAACAGAGAAACTATCAGGGTAATTCAGAGAGTGTGAAAAGCAGGAGAATGACTGGAGAATGAAAAATTCTAGGTCAAAATAGCCAAACCAGAAAAATTCTCCCTTTCATCTCACTTTCCAAATCGGCTATTTTGACCTAGAATTTTTCATTCTCCAGTCATTCTCCTGCTTTTCACGCTCTCTGAATAATCCTGTATGAGTGTTACAGGACAATAAGAAGCGAGCATAACGTGTAGCGATAAATCCAGGTGCAGCAGTGAACTGAAAGAAGCAAAGATATGATTTCAGCGAGAGCCTCCAGTTATTCTTACGGAAAGCAGTAATAACCACATGATGAATAGCCCCTCTTACATTAAGAAATCATTCCTTAGCCCCCGGCGTCCAGCCTGTACAGACTCACGTCATCATTCATCCACCTTCAGTTTCTGTCAGGGTAATTCAAAGAGATTCGAAAGGTCACCGCATATATTTGGTGACTTTTTGTTCTCTTCAATTCTGTTCCTTTTGCCGATCCCATTTCAGTGACCCTGCGGTGTATTCAGCAAGCACCACAGGGTCCCCGAATTGCAGGGAAAAGCTGCCGCAAACCTGACGAAAACTAGCCGCAAAACCCAGCGAATGCACGCCGAAAACCCACAAAAACATCTGGATTAACCCATCGAAAAACTCGAGCAGGAGCCGATCACACGCAGGGAAGCCGCCGACACCGCAGACAAGGCAGTGAATAAATTAGCAAAACAGTTTGTATGAATGTGTGAAAGTGAAACGCTGTTTGCAAAGAAACTACTGAGCGAAAATGTCTGAAATTTACACAGGAGGTCCAGGGAATGATAATAAAGAGGGCTGTTACAGAAAAAATAAGTAAACTTAAAATAAATAAATAAATAAATCGGACTTTTTAAAAAAAAAAAAAAAAATCGGAAAAATGCTTAAAATATCCTAAAAAAATCTATAAATAAAGAGACTTCTTACTGCAGAATATTATAATGAACGGTTTATTAGATATTGAATTAAAACGGGAATATTTTTAACATTGAAGTCTATGGGATTCGCCTGAATAAATTTGCCGCATGAAACCACCGAATGGCAGGGCATTAGGGGAACCTTTCACTGCTGGTTTGTGTTCTCTGAATAGCCGAAGCAGTGCTTTTTCATGGGGTTTTCACTGCTCTCGAACAGGCACCGAACAGGCACCGTATGTTCAGGCAATTCGCCATGATTTGGGGTATTGCCTGCTCTCTGGATAGCCGAATGGCCAAGAAAGGGAACCGAACGCTGATTTTCAGCGTTCGGTTACCTTTCTCAAGCAATTCGGATCTCTTTGAATAACCCTGTGTATCAGATTGAAGCACAATCTCACCACGCAAAGCTGTTTATTTTACAACTTTTTCATTGACTCACTGTATTAGAGTGTGTGACTCGCTGCAGTAGGGTGTGCGACTCGCTGCAGTAGGGTGTGTGACTCGCTGTATTAGAGTGTGCGACTCGCTGCAGTAGGGTGTGTGACTCGCTGCAGTAGGGTGTGTGACTCACTACATTAGGGTTTGCGACTCATTGCATAAGAGTGTGCAACTCGCTGCATTAGGGTGTGCCACTCTCTGCAATAGGGTGTGCAACTCGCTGCAATAGGGTGTGCAACTCGCTGCATTAGGGTGTGCCACTCGCTGCAATAGGGTGTGCAACTCGCTGCATAAGGGTGTGCAACTGTTTAATTTTTACGAACTAGCAGGTGATGCTTAGAAAACCCAGCACAAAATACACAGCTCTACTGAACATTAGTCCAGTACATACAGATACAGTCGGTATATACAGAAATACAGTCAGCATATAAAGATACAGTCAGTATACACAGTTATACAGTCTGTGTATACAGAGATACAGCCGGGATATACAGATACGGTCAAAATATAAAGATACAGTCAGCGTACACATTTATAAAGTCTGTGTGCAGACACAGTCTGTGTATACAGAGATACAGACAGCGTATACAAATATAGTCAGTGTAATAGAGATACAGTCAATATATACAGATGCAGTGTATACAGAGATACAGATTGTGTTTACCAATACAGTCAGTATATACAGAGATACAGTTTGTGTTTACCGATACAGTCAGTGTATACAGAGATACAGTTTGTGTTTACCAATACAGTCAGTGTATACAGAGATACAGTTTGTGTTTACCGATACAGTCAGTATATACAGAGATACAGTTTGTGTTTACCGATACAGTCAGTATATACAGAGATACAGTTTGTGTTTACCGATACAGTCAGTGTATACAGAGATACAGTTTGTGTTTACCGATACAGTCAGTATATACAGAGATACAGTTTGTGTTTACCGATACAGTCAGTGTATAGAGAGATACAGTTTGTGTTTACCGATACAGTCAGTATATACAGAGATACAGTTTGTGTTTACCGATACAGTCAGTATATACAGAGATACAGTCAGAATATACAGAGATACAGTTTGTGTTTACCGATACAGTCAGTATATACAGAGATACAGTTTGTGTTTACCGATACAGTCAATATATACAGAGATACAGTTTGTGTTTACTGATACAGTCAGTATATACAGAGATACAGTCAGAATATACAGAGATACAGTTTGTGTTTACCGATACAGTCAGTATATACAGAGATGCAGTTTGTGTTTACCGATACAGTCAGTATATACAGAGATACAGTTTGTGTTTACCGATACAGTCAATATATACAGAGATACAGTTTGTGTTTACCGATACAGTCAGTTTTCACATACTTTCTTGTAAAACGCATAAAATGCCTACAAATAGTGTAAGTTTGGTCTAGTTAGGGACAGACAGGACTTTATACATTGCTCTTTGATGCAAAATATTAATTGATTAGTTGTTAGTTAATTAGCAATACACAATAACATATACTATAATGTCACATATTGTGCGTCAGACATGGCCCGTCAATGACAGGTGTAAGAAACAGGTGCTTAGCACTCGATGGAAGAGATGAAAGACGCATGGTGTTCAAAGCTGACATCGTGAGGCTTTGCATTAAACACACAGGTAACACACAGGTAACACACAGGTAACAGTTTGTACTTGTAAAGCGGCAGAACAAAATGATTTGGGACGTTTTGTACTTTACAAATTACTCTTTAAAATGATAATTGGGTTCATAAAGAGGAGCGTATCCTAGCCACCACGAGATACGCATCTACCAGAACATTATGTTCCTTTAAAACGCTGAAAGAATTTATATACGTTACATTATGTTCACAACTCGATGTGAGGAGCTCTTCTTCACGAGAAACATACCACTAATAACTAAGATTTATGAAATATTTTTCATTTTAAGCCTTGGGGGTGTATTTGTAAAAGTAGGGGGAAAAAAACTGGTTTGTGTGTTCATTAAAACATTTAAAACACTTTTTGTCCTCCACCACAACCCTTGTAGATACTTATTTGCTCTACGGGTCCCAAGCATCCACTGCAACTGGTCATGCCTAGCTCCTGCTGAGGAGGGTCCAATAAACCCGAACCAGCGCTGTCCTAGGAGTGGCTTTGACCAGTTGCATAACCTTATCTCTGCTAGAAAGTCACGGTGTGACATAGCATTGATTTTAGGATTCTGTGTAATAACAGATCCAGGAAGCATAAAAGTGAGACAGATGTCATTTGCATATCCTACCCAGAATTCCTTGCTGCATATGGGGAATGTGGCACAGGAGCTCTGGGATGCAATTCATCGAATTGCTGATGTGCAAGTGGCTTCTGCAATAATAAACACACTTATTATAGTGTGGAGGCTTTTTATCTCACTTTTTGTCCTCCACCACAACCCTTGTAGATATTAAAACATTTACAGATATTAAAATGAACATCATTCTAACTTTTTTTATTCATTTTTTTTTTTTTAATAGTTGTAATGTTGAGGCAGAAAGAGGCAAAGCAATTTATAAGAGCTTCCAAAGCACACGCAGAAGAGAAAATAGCTCAGTCAGTAAAAAAGGGGGACAAAACATTTTTTAGATACATAAACGAGAAAAGAAAAGTAAAACAAGGATTAGTTAGATTAAAAACAAAGGAAGGAAGGTATGTAGAAGAGGATAAAAGTCTCGCTGACTGCCTCAATGAATATTTTTGTTCAGTCTTTGCAGAAGAAAAGGAAGGAAAGGGACCTCAGTTAGGAGGAAACACTAACGAGACAATTACATATCAGTTTACAGAGGAGGAGGTTCTACAGCAGCTGTCTAAAGTAAAGACAAATAAATCAATGGGGCCTGATGGGATCCACCCTAAATTATTAAAAGAGCTCAGTGATGTAATAGCAAAACCTTTAACAGATTTATTTAACCAATCCTTGTTAACGGGAGTCGTCGCAGAAGACTGGAAATTAGCAAATGTTGTGCCCATTCACAAGAAGGGTAGTAGGGAGGAATCTGGGAACTATAGGCCAGTTAGTCTTACGTCAGTAGTGGGGAAATTAATGGAAACCATGTTAAAGGAAAGGATTGTTGAACATCTAAAAACACATAGATTACAGGATCAGAAACAACATGGGTTTACCTCAGGGAGATCATGCCAAACTAATCTTATTGATTTTTTTGATTGGGTAACAAAAATAATAGACACAGGTGGTGCAGTAGACATTGCTTATTTAGATTTCAGTAAGGCTTTTGATACTGTTCCGCATAGAAGGCTTATCAATAAATTGCAATCTTTGAGCTTGGATTCCAATATTGTTGAATGGATTAGGCAGTGGCAGTGACAACAGAGGGTTGTGGTAAATGGAGTTTATTCGGCGCAAGGTCTTGTTACCAGTGGGGTACCTCAGGGGTCAGTACTTGGACCCATTCTATTTAATATTTTTGTTAGTGATATTGCAGAAGGTATTAATGGAAAAGTATGTCTTTTTGCTGATGACACAAAGATTTGCAACAGGGTTGACGTTCCTGGAGGGATCAGCCAAATGACAAATGATTTAGGTAAACTAAAAAAATGGTCGGAGCTGTGGCAATTGAGTTTTAATGTGGATAAGTGCAAGATAATGCACCTGGGACGTAAAAACCCAAGGGCTGAATATAGAATATTTGATACATCTGAGGGTTGGGATTTAGGGGTTATTATTTCAGAGGATCTAAGGGTAAGTAGTCAATGTAATAGAGCAGCAGGAAATGCTGGCAGAATGCTCGGTTGTGTAGGGAGAGGTATTAGCAGTAGGAAAAGGGAAGTGCTCATGCCACTGTACAGAGCACTGGTGAGACCTCACTTGGAGTACTGTGTGCAGTACTGGAGACCGTATCTCCAGAAGGATATAGACATCTTAGAGAGAGTTCAGAGAAGGGCTACTAAAATGGTGTACGGCTTGAAGGAGAAAAGTTACCAGGAAAGGCTTAATGATCTTAACATGTACAGCTTGGAAAAAAGACGAGACAGGGGAGATATGATAGAAACATTTAAATACGTAAAGGGAATCCACAAGGTAGAGGAAGGGAGTATATTTAAAAGGAAACAAAATAGCAAAACAAGAGGACATAGTCTTAGATTAGAGGGGCAAAGGTTTAAAAGTAACATCAGGAAGCATTATTTTACTGAGAGGGTGGTGGATACATGGAACAGTCTTCCAGTTGAAGTGGTAGAGGCCAAAACAGTAATTGAATTTAAGCAAGCATGGGATAGGCATAAGGCTATCCTAAACAAAAGATAAATCCAGGTAAAGTATCCATGTAATTGGGCGACTAGATGGGCCGAAAGGTTCTTATCTGCCGACATCTTTCTATGTTTCTATGTTTCTATGAGTTAGCGAATGGACATCGTATTCTGCCAAAAAATGGAGTTGTCAAAGCAGTTTTTGGACGTCGGCTAAAAACGCTGAAGTACACCATTAACCGCCGAAATGCATGGAATTAATTGTCATTGGCGAATTCCGCCAAACTGGAAAAAAAATCTCCTTTTCACCAAATAGGAGTGTAAATCAGCAAAAATGTATTAAAATGTGTCTAAATAATAAAAAAGACCCTTTAAAAAAATCATAAAAAGGTCTGTTACAGCATAAAAAAAATGTCGTTTTAAAAAAGAGGAAAACAAAAATGCAGTCTAAAAAAAAAAATACAAAAAAGGTGTTCCAAAAAGAAAAAGGCATTTTTCTGAAAAAAAATAATAAACTGTCTTTAATTTACCCAGGACTTACTTGAAAACGAGAGAAATCTCAATGTATCCTCCTTCTTGGTAAAATCCTTTATAAATAAATTTTATTTATTTATTTATGAAGACGTAGGGCCCTATTACAATTTTTTTTTTTTTTTTCTGTGAAAGGATTTTACCAGGAAGGATACATTGAGATTTCTCTCATTTTCAAGTATGTCCTGGGTGGCAAGTATGTACCGTTAGGTGTCTTGCCAAGGACACTTACTGGAGAGGTTGCTTGCCGGGATCGAACCCATGACTCCACAGGCTCTCTCCATGCAGAGCGGTGACATTGCCTCTACTCCACCCAGCCGGTTAAAACGCTCGCGCAACGGGTGAATTTGCGCGCCCAGCGTTAAACGTTAACGCGCGTAAATCAACGCTGGAATTACAATCCTCGCGCATTTTTTCATCCGTCGAGCAATAACGCTCGTAAAACGGACGTGCACAAATGCACGCGCAGTAACGTTGCGCCCAGAAATCAGGTGCAGACTGTATATTCCACGCAATTCAGCCAATCAGAATTAAGAACCACAGTTGTCTCACATTTAGGTTTTTGCTCCTGTCAAAGTCAATCTGCGCATATGTGCTGCAGCAATAAGAAATGCACACACAACTTCTCCATTTTATTGTTTGGGTATGTGTAGAATGTGTAACTATACGGTGCTGTGTATTTTTTTTTTGGGCTGGTGTATTTGGGTTCGGCAGGTTGATAGAATTTGCCTTTAACACCAGCTTTTAGGAGTTGCTAAAATTATGCGCGCAACGACTGTGCGTTACAAACTGCGCATAGATTGTAATACCATCCGAGTACCAGCGCACAAACGCATTTGTGCTCACAATGTTAAGTATAGGATGCACGACGTACAGTAAGCTCGCGGAGCGTTCGCGTAGGTTCACCCGTGGTAGACGTATACGCGTGTTTGTTGCTCTGACATTGTAATACGACGTTCAGCGCAAAGGGTGTTGCCCCTCGCGTTAACGCGTTTTTGAGCCGGTGCAAACGTATGCGCGAAGACTGTAATAGGGCCCGTTACGTTTTTATGTTTAATCCTATGGGATTCACCTGTTTAAACCTGTCGAACTGAAACACCAAAAATCAGGGCATTTTGCTGGAATTTCAATGCAGTTCGGTGTTCTGTGAATAGAAGACATGATAGGGTCCTATGGCGTAACTTTGGAGCGAAATAATTGGCGCTGAATTTTCAGAAGATGAATGAAAGCCGCCGAAGTGCAGAAAACTGCAACGAATTGCTCCGTATTTTGCTTACGTGATTGTTCAGAGAGAACCGATCTGGCCTTGAAATGTCACCGAACAGTGAATTTCCCCATACGGTGACATTTCACGCAGTTCACCAAATTTTGACGAACAGCAAGCAAGTGCGGTGTCTGTTCGACGGCAGTGAAATCCCCCATAGAGAAGCAATGGTTAATCTATTTACATTGAACAGCAGAGAAATGTCAGTGAAATGCCCTGATGTTCAGTGTTTTCATTCGGCAGATTTATTCAGGCGAATCCCATAGGTTTCAATGTTAAAAATATCAAATCAAATCAAATCAAAATAAGCTTTATTGGCAGGACCAAATACATTTTAGCATTGCCAAAGCATATGGGGAGGAGGGGGGGTAGTGGGACATATATATGGGGGGAATGGACAAGTCCATGGACATTATCAGGGGTAAGAGATAATGTGAAGGGGGATGGGGGCGAGTCCGTGTTGGGGATTTATAAGTCCAGGATCTCTCATGTTCCTCTCAGTCTGTGACATTCTGTGACGTATTGGGCAGATATTTTCACCGCCGGCTCCTCTTCTCCCAGTATGATGTGGAGTTTCCTCGTCTCTTCTATAGAGGTGAAGTCCGGGATGAGAGCGGAGAGTCTCTGGAAGTGAGTTTCCCTCAGTGCTGAGTACTTGGGGCACTGTAGGAGGAAGTGGACCTCATCTTCCAGGGCCTCCTGGTCACAATGCTGGCACAGTCTATTCTCCCTGGGCTTGTAGGTCTGTCTATGCCGCCCTGATTCGATTTCCAGGCTGTGGGCGCTCAGTCTGTACCGGCTCAGGATCTGTCTGTCCTTGGGGTCTTGTAGTAGCTCCAGGTATGGGGCCAGTTTGTATTCCCTCCAGGTATGGGGCCAGTTTGTATTCCCTCTGTAAGGATTGGTAAATGGTGAGTTTCTTGGAGTTTGCTATATCATGTCTCCATTCTCTGATATAGTTTTCCCTGGAATCGTTAATTAGGGCCTTTATTTGATATTTTGTCAGGTTGCATTCATGGGGGCTTTGGATGATCAGGGTGGATATGAGTTGTTGCAGCCCACATGGTTTTGGATGGTCCTTGTTGGCCAGTAGGGCTTTATGGTGGTATGAGTTGAGGCTGCTGATGTTAGGATGGTCCCAGTATGATAGCGCCCTCTTCTGTACTGCAAGAAGTAAGGGGAGTCTGCCCAGCTCGGCCCGGCAAGCATTGTTAGAGGTGCTCCGATGGACTTGGAGGAGGTGATTGCAGAATTCCAGATGGAATATTTCTGTTGGGCTGGTGTCCCATTTGGGTTGGTCAGGGTAGGTGATGGGGCCCCATACTTCACTGCCATAAAGGAGGATTGGAGTGATGACGCTATCAAAGATTTTAAGCCAGACTCTTACAGGCGGTTTTAGTTTGTAGAGGTTTCTCCTGATGGCATAGAAGGTTCTACACGCCTTGTCTCTTAGGGCCTCTATGGCTGGTTTGAAACTTCCCGATTGGTTTGCTTCTAGGCCGAGGTATGTGTAGCTGTTGGCTTCATCAAGAGTGCAGTCATTAAGTGTGAAAGAGGAACTCTTGGTTTTTGCATTCTTCCTTTGGAAAACCATGACCTTTGTTTTCTTTTGGTTGATGGGTAGTGCCCATGCCGCACTGTATTTTTCCAGCACTTCCAGGCTGTCTTGTAGACCTCGCTCTGTTGGTGACAGTAATAGGAGGTCATCTGCATACAACAGGAACTTCACCTCGGTGTCATGTAGAGTTAGTCCTGGTGCTGAGGAGGATTCTAGAGCTTCAGCCAGTCCATTGATGTAGATGATAAAGAGGGTTGGACTTAGGCTGCAGCCTTGTCTGACTCCACGAGCCTGCCGGAAATACTCTGTTCTCTTCCCATTCACCTTTATGCTGCAGAAGTTCTCATTATAGGAGCTCTTGATGACATCATATGTTTTCCCTCCTATTCCACTCTCCAGTAGTTTGAGGAACGGGCCTGGGTGCCACACTGAGTCAAAGACCTTCTTAAAGTCCACAAAGCAGGCAAATATTTTCCCATGTTTTGTATTGTGGACATGGTCCTTGATGAGACTGTGTAGGGTGTAGATGTGATCTGTAGTGCGATGGTTTGGCATGAACCCCGCTTGGCTTCTGTTGAGGACGTTATGCTGTGTCAGGAAGCTGAGGATTCTTTTGTTCTGGATGCTATCGAACAGTTTTCCCAGCGTGCTGCTGACACATATCCCTCTGTAGTTGGCTGGATCATATTGGTCTCCACTCTTATGGATAGGTGTTATGAGGCCTTGGTTCCATACTTGAGGGTAGAATCCAACGTTCAGGACCAGGTTGAAAACTTTACATATTGCGGTGTGTACTTCTGGAGAGACGTGTTTAATCATCTCTGGAAGAATTCCATCCATCAAGACTACTGGCTGGCTTTTTTACTTCGCAGATCTTTAATTTTTTCTGCTACTTCTTGGGGTGTAATGGGTGTATCTAACGGGTTTTGGAAATCCTTGATTTTTTCCTCCAGTTCATGTAGTCTTCTGATGATGTGTTCCTGTTCCCCAGTTAGCTCCTCTTTGGGAATGTCTTTGTACAGGCTCTTGAAGTAGTTGAGCCAGATGTTGCCATTTTGGATGTGGAGGTGTTTTTTCTTGGATCCTGAGCCGATTTGACTCCAGGTTTCCCAGAAAGAGTTATCCTGAAGAGCCTCTTCCAGTTGTTGAAGGTTTTGGGAGATGATGTTTTGTTTTTTCCACGTTTTAATACAATATCTAATAAACCGTTTATTATTTTATCTGCAGCAAAAAGTCTCTTTATTTCAAGATTTTTTTATGATCTTTCAGGCAGTTTTTGGGATTTTTTCGGGATTTTTTTTTAATGTTTTATCTTTTTAAAAGCGTTTTTCCTGTAACAGACCTTTTTATTATCATTCATTGGATCTTATATGTAAATTCCAGACATTTTTGTTCAGCAGGTTTTTGCAAACAGCGTTTAAAATTTTGACACTTTCAGTCATATCGTGTTTTTTTTCGCCCCGTTCATCAGCTTGTCGGCTTTTTCCGGCGGCTTGTCTGCACTGTGATCGGCTGCTCGTTAGCCTTTTCTGACGCTTTCAGCGTGTTTTTTGCGGTGGTGCCGGCGGGTTTTTAGTGGGAATTCGACGGGTTCGCGGCGAATTTTCCCTGAACTCCAGGAACCCTGCGGTGAATGCTGAATTCACTGCAGGGTGGGGAACTTGGTTTCCCAGAAGTGCGGGGAATGAGAGAGCACCGAAATGTCTGGTGCTCTCAGAATAACCCCATTAGTGATTAGACAAATTGGCCTGAATTTGCACAGTCCGCTGCATTTCGGGGCCAATTCGTGGGTTAGTGAATAACCTCTATAGTAAAAATGAGCATAAACAATATGTGAGGAACGCTCCTCCTGCAGCTTTAGCGTCTGGAGACGGCGGCCGTGCTCTTCAGAGGTTTCTTCGTTTTATTAAAGGATATGTAACGGCAGATTCTGTTTTGTCTGGGCACATATGTTTTTCATTGTGCCGGTATCACACTCCCGCACTGATATATGACAGTAGTAGTAAGATACACATGTCATTAAATAAATATAAAATAAAAATCAATGCAGTGATTGTCGGGGGGGGGGGAGCGAGGCCTGGAACTCATTAGCACGGTCATTTCTCTTTACAGTAAGACGTTGCCAGGGGACGGCGCATGTGGGATGGAGGCTTCTGAATGTGTCACTGACACTAACACGTGATGAATGTGTAACACACTAAGCTATACACCGCGTGTCATATATCACGTCTTCATTGATTCTAGAACAGAGCAGGAATTTGTATTGAGGTCACTTGGTGAGTTTGGGGTGGAATGTCTGCTGTGTTCAGCATCACTCGACGAGCATTACTGCAAGACGTTACCATTAAAATATCTCCTGTAACCAAAGAGGGAACGTTCAGATTTAATAAGACACAGAGGGCTCTATTACAATCCCCGCGCTAAAACGGGGGCGGTAGGGAGAAAAAACTGCGAGCGCAGTTTTCTCCCTACCGCCCCCGGTTTAACGGGGGATTACAATGCAGGCGCAAAAAATGCTGCCTGCATTATTTGGGCAGCTAAGTGCAGCCGCGCGCATCCTCTCAATGGAGTCCATAGGACTCCATTGAAGCAGACGCCGGCGGTCACATGAGCAGCCGGATCTTGACTCACGAGATCCCGCCGGTCGGCGTAGGGATACGCAGGGAGAGACTGGGAGGACTTTTTCCCCCAGTCTTTCCCTGCTCCCGCCGACCAGAGGAGGCGGACAGAGCCGTGGTCCTCACCGCAGGTCAGAGGGTGAGTATGTGCTGCTTTTTATTATTTTTGGCTGGTGTTAACGGATTCTGCAGAAGCGGAATCCGTTAACACCAGGTACTGGCTTTGGTTAACTTTTCGCTAACCAGAGCCAGGCGTTAATCAGCGCTGAGACTTTGTAATCCAGCGCTGATTAACACTTTGCGCTCCCCATGTTTAGTATAGGGAACGCAAAGTACAGTAACCTTGCGCAGAGGAGCGCAAGATACCAAACGCAAACGGGTTTTTTAACCCGTTTGTGTTTGGATTGTAATATGCAGTCGATACCGCAGCTAACGGTAGTGCTCACGCAGGTGAACGCTACCGTTAGCGTTAACAGTGTAATAGGGCCCAGACTGTGCTCAGATCCACAATCTATCTATCTATCCCATATCTATCTATCCCATATCTATTTATCTATCCCATATCTATCTATCTATCCCATATCTATCTATCTATCCCATATCTATCTATCCCATATCTATCTATCTATCTATCCCATATCTATTTATCTATCCCATATCTATCTATCTATCTATCTATCTATCTATCTATCTATCTATCTATCTATCTATCTATCTATCTATCTATCTATCTATCTATCTATCTATCCCATATCTATCTATCCCATATCTATCTAATATCTATCTATCTATCCATATCTATCTATCTATCTATCTATCTATCTATCCCATATCTATTTATCTATCCCATATCTATCTATCTATCCATCCATCTATCTATCCCATATCTATTGTAGCGCTCACTCCCGGAGGAGCCGCTGAATTTGAACCTCGGGTCAGTCTCCCCGCACTAGGGAATAAATATAGTCCAGCACCGTCGTGGATTTTATAAATTATATAGTTTACTGAATAAACTGGCATATAATGAGTAACACGGTATACGTATATATATTTACAGTACTTCGTAATGCGGGAAACGCGCAGCGGAAAAGGAATACAGTAATTCGTAATGCGAGAAACGCGCAGCGGAAAAGAAATACAATACTTCATAATGCGAGAAAGGCGCATCGGAAAAGGAAAAAAGTATTTTTAACCCCCTTAGTGGTTGGAGTGTGAGTCCCATACAGGTTATGTCCCAAGGAATGTATGTGTATGTGTGTATTGGTACCCGGGTACAATATTCAACTGGCCAGTGAATTATTTATGAGGTATCTTCGACTAGTCACGTTGGGGCCCTGTAGGTTTTGAACAAACTGCAGCGTGCTTTAGTGTTTTACAGTGGCCTGGAAGGCCTCTCACCCATCCGCCAGATACTCTCCGCTCGAACTTGACTGGGATTTTCTGTGCCACCGGATCCGCTGTCTTGCTTTTCTGTATCGGCCACAAGATGTCCAGCTCACCGCCTGCACTCCCTGTTAGATCGTCTGCGGTTCTCCTAACTCGGGGTCCTTCAGCTTACTAGGTATCAGCGTGAGATTACCAGCGGCGGATCACTGGGTCTTCGGTTAATAATGAAGGAAACCCGATCTCCAGCTCTGCTAGGGCGCACCTGCGCTCTGGCCTGGTCGTAATCACACTCTGCTCTTCTGCGTCTTGCTCCTCTCACTCCTCTACGCGCTCTGCCAGCTCTTTCCACGAGGCTGCGGATGTCAGTGTCTCTCTCCCACCCACTTCCTGTTCCCGCCCGCAAAGCATGCTGGAAAATGTAGTCCCAATGTTCAGTGTCTTACATCGTGCTTGCCTCCCTCCGGTGGCCAAAAACAAGTACTACAACAACAGGGAATTTAAAACCAGCGCTACACTCTCCCCCTCCTAGAACTCTTGGGTCTCTCCAAGGAGGTACAACAGTTGCATTACATTTTCCACATATATTAGGCAACATATACAGGCTCAGCAGCAAGCATACAATGGGTTAGATACACTTCCTCAAGTTGACTCATGCTTTGGACTACCACAGCTAACATAGCAGACACTTCGGGCAACCTTCGCACTGTGGTGACGGCCTCTTCAGTGCCATGTCCTGGTGAGTCGTAGGTGAGTCACTGGGGCGGTCGAACAGAGCGTTTTGGTTCTGGCTCAATCAGTTCCTCTTCAGGTGGAAGTACTATAGGCGCGGGCTCAGTTCTTCTTTCTACCATTGGAGCAGACATCTCTTCGGAGTATGATCCTTCCAGTGAAGGCATAGAGCTGTAGTCATAAGATTCAGCTTCAGGAACTACAGGGATTTCAATAGTCTCAGGGACTTCTAACTGAAATTCAGGAGCCTCAGGCCTCAAATTACTTTCCCTCCGTTCAGGAACTGAGATAACCTCTTCAGGCTCTGGTGAGCGCATCCAGTCCAGACAAAAACTTTCCTCCTCACTGTCCCTTTCGCTCTCTTCGATAGCCCGGGTCTGCTGAGACCGAGTAACGGGAGTCAAACGTGGAGCAGGCGGATTCGGCAGAGAAAGTTCATCCCCAACTGGTATCCTCACAGCCTCTCTCAAAGGTAATAAATGATTCCGGTGCCAGTTCTTAAGAGGCCCAGCCTTTCCATCCGGCCGGATTTGATACACCGGCAGACCCGGCAGTTGCTTGCAGGCAATGTAGACCTGAGAACTCCATCTATCCGCTAACTTGTGCCTTGCAGCAGCACCCAAATTCTTCAACAAAACCCTATCACTGGGTTGTAGATCCTGTATCCGAACTTTCAAGTCATAGTTCCGTTTATTCCTTTGTTCCCTGTTTCCTGAGGTCAAACGGGCCTATCCACATAATTTCTATGGGAAGCTACCGACGTCTGGTCTAGAGATAGCCCAAACGCCAAATCAACCGGCAGTCGAGCTTCTCTTCCGAACATAAGACGGTACGGTGAGTATCCAGTGGCGTCACTCTCCGTACTGTTATATGCATGTACTAGCGTAGCTATGTGACGACTCCAGCTCTGCTTCTCTGTGTTTGACAGTGTCCCCAGCATATTTAGTAGTGTGCGATTGACCCTTTCGGGCTGAGCATCACCTTGAGGGTGATATGGTGTAGTTCGGGTCTTTTGGATTCCCAGCAGTTCCAGTAATTGCCCAACAAGCCGGCTTTCAAAGTCTCTACTCTGATCAGAGTGTATTCTCCTTGGTAGGCCGTAGTGAACAAAGAACTTTTCCATCAGAATCTTCGCCACTGTCGGAGCGCGTTGGTCTTTTGTAGAAAAGGCTTGGGCGTAACGTGTGAAGTGATCAGTCACTATTAGAATATTTCCCTGCCCACTAGCATCCGGCTCCAAGCACAGGAAGTCAATGCACACCAAATCCATGGGTCCTTAACTTTGCAGATGGCTCATTGGAGCGGTTCCAGTCGGTAGGGTCTTCCTTTGAATACACCTCAGACATGAATGGCAGTAACTTTCCACTTCAGCTCTCATGCAAGGCCAATAGAACCTGTCTCGCACCAGCTTAAAAGTCCTTTCTGTGCCCAAATGTCCATGCTCATCATGTCGCGATCGCAGTACACTCTCCCTATGTTTAGTGGGAAGGAACAACCGTTGGGTCTCTTCAGCATTGGTTGAGGGGCCCCTTCGGTAGACCACCCCATCCAACATCTTCAACTGTTCCCACTCTTTGTAGACCAATCTGGCTCCATCTGGGGAATTGGTCAGCAGAATTTCCCGTTGGTTCATAGTTAGGGCCTTTACAGTTAACGCAATTAAGGGGTCTCTAGCCTGATCAGCTTTCAGGTCCTGTTTTGAAAAGGTAGGCAGACTTTCATCCCTCAACTGCGTAGGGTTGCAGTAGAACTCCGGAACAGCCGCAGCCATGTCTCCTATGGCCTCCGCTTCAATCCCTCCCTTGACCCGGCGCTCTGCTCCTTGACACAAAGCTTGCACCCCGTCTGGAGTTAACTGAGTCCATTCTGTAGTGTAGGGTCTTCTCGACAAAGCATCAGCATCTCGATTATTCACCCCAGGGCGATACTTCGCAGTAGTAAGGTCGTAGGTAAGAGGATTGTTATCAGTCTTTATCACAAACTCGGCCCCATACAAATAGTCCTTTAGCTTGTCTACCACCGCCCACTTCAAGGCTAGGAACTCCAACTTGTGGGTAGGATAGCTCTTTTCAGAAGGTGTAAGGCTCCGGCTCACATACGCTACAGGCCTCAGCAATCCACCATACTCTTGATACAGGACTCCTCCTAGGCCTTCTCTGCTGGCATCCACATGTAGCTCATACGGCTTGTGAGGGTCCGCATAGGCCAAGACAGGAGCTCGAGTTAAACTCTCTTTCAGCTTCGTAAAAGCACCTTCGCATTGACTGGTCCATTCTCCCTGGATGGACTCTCGAGCTTTCCTTGGCCCTGGAGCTGACGGATTTCGGTCAGAGACCTTGTGGCCTTCTTCTGTGCTTTCCTTCTGTAGGAGCTTGTTCAGTGGTTGAGCTATTTTTGCAAATCCTCCTACAAATCTTCGATAATAAGAGCAGAACCCCAAGAAAGATCTAAGTTCAGTAACGTTTCGGGGTCTAGGCCAAGAACCTATGGCCTCCAACTTCCGAGGATCTGTCGAAACGCCTTCTGCTGAGACCACATGTCCCAGATACGTAACAGACGGTAAACAGAATTGACATTTCTCCAGAGATAGTTTCAATCCCTCTTCATGGAGCCTCTTCAAGACCTTTTCCAAACATTGTTCATGTTCTTCCAGAGTCTTCCCGAACACAATTATGTCATCCAGGTACACTAATACTTCGATCAGATTCATGTCCCCGACTGTCTTCTCCATTAACTGTTGGAACGTGGCTGGAGCCCCGTAAGGCCTTGAGGCATTCTGTTGAATTCGAAGAACCCCAATGGGCAGATGAACGCAGTCTTCTCTTTGTCTTCAGGATGCATTGGTATCTGGTGATACCCACTTCGCAGGTCTAGTACACTAAACCATTTTGCTCCAGACAAACACTGTAAGGCATCTTCTATCCGAGGAGTAGCATATTGATCTGGGATGGTTCTCCAATTCAGCGTGCGATAGTCTATGCATAGGCGGACAGAACCATTCTTCTTCCGGACCATTACTATTGGAGATGCATACGGGCTCCTGGACTCTTGGATCACCTTGGTTCTTTGCAGTTCATTCAGCTGTTCTCGTAGATCATCCAAGTCTCCCAGCGGAACTCATCTTGACCTTTCACGAAACGGCTTGTCCTCTTGTAATCGAATGCGGTGCTCAGTACTTTTAGCTAGGCCTACGTCGAACTCATCTTTCGAGAACAAGTCTCTCCACTTTAGAACTTGGAACTGAAGACGTTTCTTCCATTCAGGTGAAATGGGAGCGTCCTTGGGGTAGAATCTTTCATCTGGAATCTCTTTATCCACTCCCCCTCCTAAATCGGTAGGAGAGAGGGGCGTAGCGGACGCTACTTGCCCGATAGGCATTTGTGCTTTAAGGACTACTGGAGAATCAGACACACACGCTGACTGAGACTCTTCCTTGTGTTCTTTTCAAAGCTTTAGTGGAGATTATTTCAGGGATTACTTCTACTCCGGCTTCACTCCCATGATTAAAATCGGTTTCCAGTACCACATAGGGACCTGGTTGCGATCCGTTCAACTTGACTGAAGCCCGGAAACTCGTTACTTCTCCTGCTTGCAGAACCTTATCTGTTCCTTCCAATCTCCACAGGAGCCCCACTTCAGCAGGTACCTTCTGTTCTTCGACCATTCTCTGATAGACTGGACGTAACATTGGGTGTACTCCTTTAGTAGAACCTTCTTCCAGCACGATAGGTGTCAGGAGACGTTGAACCAAACCAGTATTCGTCCCCACTATCATGGAACTCCTGTTTGCCCCTGAAGGCCGAGGACACACAATTGCCAATGCATCACAACCTCCGGACTGTCCGATGACTTCGAATCCGATCTCCAACTTCACCTGTAGATACCCGTCATAAGGGAGTTTCTCAGTTCCGATACCCCAGATTTCCAGATCCTTCAATTTCTGTAGAGGTATGTGCTGCAAGTGTTTCTCATAGAAATCTCTGTAAATCAATGTCACTTGAGCCCCTGAGTCCAACAGAGCTTTAGTGTAGACTCCCTCCACTTGGATTGGCACAATAGGGGAAGGACCTATCAGCTGGTCAGAAAACTTGGTTGTAGTAACAGGAAGTTTAGACCCCGTTTGTTGTACCCTGGCCTTCTTCTTGGCCCATGTAGGTTTTGGGTGTGCATTGCTTCCCCATGACGTGGGACCGGATGCCAAGGGAGTGACTCTATCAGTCCTGATAGGCTCAGCAGTTGGCAAGACTCTGGACCCTCTCGGCCTTTCACTTCTGACTTGAAAATTTGAGCGTTTTCTTTTAGCCGGGCGCCTGGTTTGCTCCCTTACCAGGGCCCTCTGGAGTTTCCCGCCTGCAGGGTGGACAACAGTTTCTCCACAGCCTTTAGGAGTTCTTCGACCGGTTTCTTTTCAGCCCTCCCTTGTGGGCATTGAGCCCTGAAATGGCCGATTTCCCCGCAGCCAAAACATTTCTTTCTCGAGAGTGTGAGCATATTTCCTTCTTGCGGTTCACTTGGAGACCCCCTGTTCGAGGCTACAGCAACCCCTTCAGTTCTGGTGTCCTTAGCCAACAGCAACGTCATTAACTCCAACATTTGCAACATCTGAGTTTTTAAAGCCAGCACTTCAGTCTGTATGTCTGCTACACAGAGAGTTCCTACTTCTGCGGTGAAAACTGTGTGCGAAGCATTTGCAACCTTTTTAGCCTTAATGAAGGCCTCTTCTTCTCGGATAGCTTTGACCAGTTTGGAATAGGTCAGTCTCGTGCTCTGGTATCTAGTCTGAAATTTCAACATTATGGGATCCAGTGGGAGTGCTCCTTTGAAGATTTGATCCATCAAAGCTTTGCTTGCATGACTCGGTTCCATGCCCCCTTTAAGAATGACCTGATGGATGATTTTATTCAGCCGCCAGACATATGTGGACAATTATTCTCCTTCCTTTCGATAGGTGTGAGAGAACTTGTGGATAAGCTCGGCACAATCCTCCACTCCCCCGAAAATTTCCTGTAAAGCTTCTAGATACTCCGCAGCAGTGCAGCCGGGCTTGTCCCTTTTTAGATTTCGAATGACATCTGAAGCAGGACCTCTTAGGCTCTCGATCAACCTTTGACTCTTCACGGTGTCAGCAACTTCCCATTCTTCCACTGCTTGCACTGCCTGATCTATCCAAGTCTCAAAGTCCTCTTCTCCAGTTGGCACAGGGACCTTACCAGAATAAAACCGTAACTTGCGATATCCATAATTGGGAGACGCAGCAGAGTTTTTGGCTAGTGTTTCCACCAGTTTCCCCATAGTGGCGAAAAATGTAGCAGGAGGGAACCCTGTAGTTGGGGTAACATCGGGAACATTCGCGTGATCACCACGTGGCGTACCTGGCTGGACCAGTCGAACTTCCATATCGTCGGTCAGCTTCACACTCGCGCCCTGAAAACACACTGGAACACCCTTTTTCTCCACTCAAAAAGAACATACGTGTGAGAGGTATCTGGGTTCTCTTTAATGTCCAGGATTAACCCCCGATGATCTGGTGTCAGCGAGGCCACGGCCTGGCGAATCTGATCTTCGGCCCAAGTGTCCGCAGGAATATCCACGACTATACACAATTCTAACTGACTATTGTGCTCCTCACACCATTTGGCAGCAGTGTCTGGATCCATATTCAACCCTTTAAATGCGTTTTTTCCAGAGACTGGATCCCGGAAACGAGCCCCCACGTGTAGCGCTCACTCCCGGAGGAGCCGCTGTATTTGAACCTCGGGTCAGTCTCCCCGCACTAGGGAATAAATATACTCCAGCACCGTCATGGATTTTATAAATTATATAGTTTACTGAATAAACTGGCATATAATGAGTAACACGGTATACGTATATATATTTACAGTACTTCACAATGCGAGAAACGCGCAGCGGAAAAGGAATACAGTAATTTGTAATGCGAGAAACGCGCAGCGGAAAAGAAATATAATACTTCATAATGCGAGAAACGCGCAGCGGAAAAAGAAAAAAGTATTTTTAACCCCCTTAGTGGTTGGCGTGTGAGTCCCATACAGGCTATGTCCCAAGGAATGTATGTGTATGTGTGTATTGGTACCCGGGTACAATATTCAACTGGCCAGTGAATTATTTATGAGGTATCTTCGAATAGTCACGCTGGGGCCCTGTAGGTTTTGAACAAACTGCAGCGTGCTTTAGTGTTTTACAGTGGCCTGGAAGGCCTCTCACCCATCCGCCAGATACTCTGCGCTCCGCTCGACCCAGGACGTCTCTCCGCTCGAACTTGACTGGGATTTTCTGTGCCACCGGATCCGCTGTCTTGCTTTTCTCTATCGGCCACAAGATGTCCAGCTCACTGCCTGCACTCCCTGTTAGATCGTCTGCGGTTCTCCTAACTCGGGGTCCTTCAGTTTACTAGGTATCAGCGTGAGATTACTAGCGGTGGATCACTGGGTCTTCGGTTAATAATGAGGGAAACCCGATCTCCAGCTCTGCTAGGCCGCACCTGCGCTCTGGCCTGGTCGTAACCACACTCTGCTCTTCTGCGTCTTGCTCCTCTCACTCCTCTGTCTATCTATCCCATATCTATCTATCTATCTAATATCTATCTATCTATCTATCTCATATCTATATATATATAGAAACATAGAAACATAGAAAAATGTCGGCAGATAAGAACCTTTCGGCCCATCTAGTCTGCCCAATTACATGGATACTTTACCTGGATTTATCTTTTGTTTAGGATAGCCTTATGCCTATCCCATGCTTGCTTAAATTCAATTACTGTTTTGGCCTCTACCACTTCTACTGGAAGACTGTTCCATGTATCCACCACCCTCTCAGTAAAATAATGCTTTCTGATGTTACTTTTAAACCTTTGCCCCTCTAATCTAAGACTATGTCCTCTTGTTTTGCTATTTTGTTTCCTTTTAAATATACTCCCTTCCTCTACCTTGTGGATTCCCTTTACGTATTTAAATGTTTCTATCATATCTCCTCTGTCTCGTCTTTTTTCCAAGCTGTACATGTTAAGATCATTAAGCTTTCCTGGTAACTTTTCTCCTTCAAGCCGTACACCATTTTAGTAGCCCTTCTCTGAACTCTCTCTAAGATGTCTATATCCTTCTGGAGATACGGTCTCCAGTCCTGCACACAGTACTCCAAGTGAGGTCTCACCAGTGCTCTGTAAGGTGGCATGAGCACTTCCCTTTTCCTACTGCTAATACCTCTCCCTACACAACCAAGCATTCTGCCAGCATCTCCTGCTGCTCTATTACATTGACTACTTACCCTTAGATCCTCTGAAATAATGACCCCTAAATCCCTTTCCTCAGATGTTGAGGTTAGGACTGTATCAAATATTCTATATTCAGCCCTTGGGTTTTTACATCCCAGGTGCATTATCTTGCACTTATCCACATTAAAACTCAATTGCCACAGCTCCGACCATTTTTTTAGTTTACCTAAATCATTTGTCATTTGGCTGATCCCTCCAGGAACGTCAACCCTGTTGCAAATCTTTGTGTCATCAGCAAAAAGACATACTTTTCCATTAATACCTTCTGCAATATCACTAATAAAAATATTAAAGAGAATGGGTCCAAGTACTGACCCCTGAGGTACCCCTCTGGTAACAAGACCTTGCGCCGAATAAACTCCATTTACCACAACCCTCTGTTGTCTGTCACTCAGCCACTGCCTAATCCAGTCAACAATATTGGAATCCAAGCTCAAAGATTGCAATTTATTGATAAGCCTTCTATGCGGAACAGTATCAAAAGCCTTACTGAAATCTAAATAAGCAATGTCTACTGCACCACCTGTGTCTATTATTTTTGTTACCCAATCAAAAAAATCAATAAGATTAGTTTGGCATGATCTCCCTGAGGTAAACCCATGTTGTTTCTGATCCTGTAATCTATGTGTTTTTAGATGTTCAACAATCCTTTCCTTTAACATGGTTTCCATTAATTTCCCCACTACTGACGTAAGACTAACTGGCCTATAGTTCCCCGATTCCTCCCTACTACCCTTCTTGTAAATGGGCACAACATTTGCTAATTTCCAGTCTTCTGGGACGACTCCCGTTAACAAGGATTGGTTAAATAAATCTGTTAATGGTTTTGCTATTACATCACTGAGCTCTTTTAATAATTTAGGGTGGATCCCATCAGGCCCCATTGACTTATTTGTCTTTACTTTAGACAGCTGCTGTAGAACCTCCTCCTCTGTAAACTGATATGTAAATGTCTCTTTAGTGTTCTCTCCTAACTGAGGTCCCTTTCCTTCCTTTTCTTCTGCAAAGACTGAACAAAAATATTCATTGAGGCAGTCAGCGAGACTTTTATCCTCTTCTACATACCTTCCTTCCTTTGTTTTTAATCTAACTAATCCTTGTTTTACTTTTCTTTTCTCGTTTATGTATCTAAAAAATGTTTTGTCCCCCTTTTTTACTGACTGAGCTATTTTCTCTTCTGCGTGTGCTTTGGAAGCTCTTATAAATTGCTTTGCCTCTTTCTGCCTAATTTTATAGGTTTGCCTATCTTCTTCACTCTGAGTTTTTTTATAATTATTGAATGCTCTCTTTTTGTTCTTCACTATTTTGGCCACTTCTGCAGAGTACCACAGTGGTTTCTTCCCTTTTTTGTTTTTGCTAACAAGCTGAATGCAATTTCCTGTGGCCTTCAATAATGCTTCCTTTAAATAATCCCATTTCTCCTGGACTCCCTTTAAACTCCTCCAGTCTGATAATGACTCCTTCACACAAAATCTCATTTTAGAAAAATCTGTTTTTTTAAAGTCTAAAACTTTCGTTCTTGTGTGGTGCGGCTCCATCCCTGTTGTTATATTAAACCATACTGACTGGTGATCACTAGATCCCAAATTTTCACCTACAACAACGTCCGATACCAAACCTCCATTTGTGAGTATTAAATCCAATATGGCCTCTTTACGGGTCGGCTCCTCAACTACTTGTGTTAGAGATAATCCCAGTAGGGAGTTTAGAATATTTGTACTCCTGGTGCACCCAGCTGTTTTGGTTTTCCAGTTCACATCAGGAAGATTAAAGTCCCCCATGATAATAACCTCCCCCTTCATTGCCATTTTGGCTATTTCCTCAACCAGCAGATTATCTAGTTCTTCTGCTTGTCCAGGGGGTCTATAGATCACACCTACACGAGCTACTGTATGATTGCCAAATGTTAGTGTAACCCAAACTGACTCTATGTTCACCTCGCTCACTTTTATTTGGTTCGTTTTTATGTTGTTTTTCACATACAGGGCCACTCCTCCTCCTTTCTTACCTTCTCTGTCTTTTCTATATAAGAGTACCCCGGTATTGTTATATCCCAGTTATTTTTCTCACTGAACCATGTCTCAGTAACCGCCACTAAATCTACTTTTTCAGCTGCCATCATTGCCTCTAGTTCATTGATTTTAGTGACTAAACTGCGAGCATTTGTAGACATGACTCTGAGCTTGTCATTTTTTACCTCGCATGTTGCTTGCACCCTCCGATTTAGTTTTGGGGACAATCGGGCAGATTGTTTTTTACCGTTTTGTCCCCCCTCCTAGTTTAAATATTTCTTTGCGAAACCTTTGAACTTCTCACTGAGAACATATGTTCCCCTATGAGTAAGATGCAAACCATCTTTTTTATACAGTTCCTTTCTGCTCCAATTAGAGCTATCATGGGACACAAAGCCAAATCCTTGCTCCCGACACCATTCCCGAAGCCACAAATTGAATTCCCTATTGCGCATCTGCCTATCTTGAATGTTATGCACAGGCAAAACTTCAGAGAATGACACAGTGGACGCAATCTGCTGTATTTCACCTCCAAGACACAAAAATATTCCTTAATCTCAGAAACCTCATTGCTAGCCAAGTCATTTGTCCCTAGATGGACTAGAACGTCCACTTCCCCTTGTTGCTTTGCTTGTTTGACAATATTGAGAATACGTCTCTTGTCTCTACGAGCAGTAGCCCCAGGAAGACATCTCACCAAACCACTACTCTCCAGCTCAACACCTCTTATGATAGAATCACCCAGCAACAATTGCCTTTTATCAAGTCCCACCTTTTCATTTTTGTCCTTGGTTGCAGTGCTGCATACCTTAGGCATAGTGGATGGTGGTTCCTCAACTATGGTGTCTGAGCCTACATCCATCTTACCACTACACTCTGAAAGTGCCTCAAAAGAATTAAGAAGAGCCACAGATTGTGGGACATGCCTTCTATCCACAACTCTAAGTCTACCAGATCCTACAGTAGTCCATCTGCCGCTCCTAGGAGGCCTCTGTGGCAGTGGCTTAGTAACAGTCATAGCCTGAGTTTCTCTAACAGATAATTTACAAATCTCAGACTTCAAACAGGCAATTTCCTGCTGCAATAAAGAGAGCTGCCTACATATCAGGCACACTCCAAACCTCCAAAAATTGGATCTAAAAACAAATGCATGACAGCTCTTACACTGGACCAAGCCTGCCATTATAAAAGAATGGATTTAAAACCAGCAAATCTTACTTTTTTGTAGGTTTTCTACCTCCTGTCTACCTCAGACTACCTCCAGAGTATCTCCAGAAGATCTCCTGTAAGTGCTCACTTTGAAGACTTCACTTAGAAGGCTTCCCAAGCTCAATTAGACCAAGCTAATATCCCCAACCTTTATATATTCACCTAAGTACACCACCCCCAGCAAGGAGTGGACAAGCTAACCTGAAGCAAATACCACCCAATCGATTCCAATTGTATGCTAATCAGTATGAAAATGAGTCACCAGCCTAACCTAATTTACTCACCAGACCTTACTTAAAACCTTAAGATGAATAGAAAAGATCTGTTTGAAACAAAAATCAAAATCACTCACCAGAAGATCTCCTGTAAGTGCTCACTTTGAAGACTTCACTTAGAAGGCTTCCCAAGCTCAATTAGACCAAGCTAATATCCCCACCTTTTATATATTCACCTAAGTACACCTCCCCCAGCAAGGAGTGGACAAGCTAAACCTGAAGCAAATACCACCCAATTGATTCCAGTTGTATGCTAATCAGTATGAAAATGAGTCACCAGCCTAACCTAATTTACTCACCAGACCTAACTTAAAACCTTAAGATGAATAGAAAAGATCTGTTTGAAACAAAAATCAAAATCACTCACCAGAAGATCTCCTGTAAGTGCTCACTTTGAAGACTTCACTTAGAAGGCTTCCCAAGCTCAATTAGACCAAGCTAATATCCCCAACCTTTATATATTCACCTAAGTACACCTCCCCCAGCAAGGAGTGGACAAGCTAAACTATATATCTATCCCATATCTATCTATCTATCCCATATCTATCTATCCCATATCTATCTATCTATCTATCTATCTATCTATTTATCTATCCTGTATCAATCTATCTATCCCATATCTATCTATCTATCTATACATCCCATATCTATCTATCCCATATCTATCTAATATCTATCTATCTATCTAATATCTATCTATCTATCTCATATATATCTATCTATCTATCTATCTATCTATCTATCCCATATCTATCTATCTATCTATCTATCCCATATCTATCTATCTATCTATCTATCTATCTCATATCTATCTATCTATCTCATATCTATCTATCTATCTATCTCATATCTATCTATCTATCTATCTCATATCTATCTATCTATCTATCTCATATCTATCTATCTATCTATCTCATATCTATCTATCTATCTATCTATCTATCTATCTATCTATCTATCTATCTATCTATCTATCTAATATCTATCTATCCATATCTATCTATCTATCTATCTATCTCTATCTATCTATCTATCTATCTATCTATCTATCTATCTATCTATCTATCTATCCCATATCTATCTATCCCATATCTATCTATCCCATATCTATCTATCTCATATATCTCTATCTATATCTATATATCTCATATCTAACTATCTTTATCCATTTCTGCATTTCTGTATCAATCTATCTATATTTATCTTGCAAAGTCTTAGATATATATATATGTATAACAATCTATTTTTCACTTAAATCATGAGTTGTAACTTGACACGTCTTTCATGCAATCCCTGATCTCACAGATGTTTCTATACTGATTCCATTTATATTATTTATTTTATTTTCAGAGAATTGTATCCATTTTTCCTGCAGATATTCTGCTTTCACAGATTTATCCGTTGCACACAGTCAGGTTCTTGGTAAGAGCGGATGAGATTGCCTTTTCGTCTCTCTATGCGCTCGTCTGATAGGGCCGGACTCTCTCCTCCTATTCGTCCGATCCAGGAAACTTTCCAAAGACATTATGTTAAGTAAATAAATGGAGACCTTACATTGGTGCCAAAAAGAAACTGCATCTCATTTAATGCTTGGAACACCACCAATTCCTATTATTTCAAAAACTGTGCAGTCATATGTTTATGGATGACGGACAAAACTCATCAGTTCAAATCAAATTCTGGAGAAAGCCTCATGCGCGAGGGCAGCCTGGCCGCGTACCACAGAGTCTCATGTTACTCCTCTGGGTACTCGAATCCTCTGTGCCCCCATAATTCTGTGAGCCCCCCTGAATAGGCCATGATGGACCCTGGAATATTAGGTTACATTTTACAAAAGTTATAGTTACATAGTTACATAGTTATATAGGCTGAAAAAAGACATGCGTCCATCAGGTTCAGCCTCTCCCACATAACCTACTGCTGTTGATCCAAAAGAAGGCAAAAAAAACAGTCTGAAATGCTCGCCAATATGCAACATACTGGGAAAAAATTCCTTCTTGACCCCAGAATGGCGTCAGATTTCTCCTTGGATCAAGAAGCTTTTACCCACATATTAAATATTATAACCCTTAATATTCTGTGTCTGCAGGAAGTCATCTAGTCGTTTTTTAAAAGTCTGTACAGACTCTGACCCAACCACCTCAACAGGCAGAGAATTCCACAGCTTTATTGTTCTCACCGTAAAATAACCCTTCCTATGCTTTAAGCTAAATTTTCTTTCTTCAGTCTAAATGGATGACCCCGTGTCCTGTGTATAGTCCTGTTAATGAATAGGTTATCAGACAATGGTTTATAATGGCCCGTAGTATATATTTATATAAGGTTATCAGATCCCCTCTAAGGCCCCGTATATATTTATATAAGGTTATCAGATCCCCTCTAAGGCGCCGTTTCTCTAAACTAAACAGGTTTAAGCTTGTTAGTCTTTCCTCATAACTTAACCCTTCCATTCCCCTTATTAATTTAGTTGCCCGTCTCTGCACTTTTTCTAACGATATAATATCTTTTTTTAAGACAGGTGCCCAAAATCACACGGCATATTCAAGGTGCGGCCTGACCATTGATTTATACAGAGGCAAAATTATGTTTTCATCCCGTGAGTGAACTCCCCTTTTAATGCATGCCAATACTTTGCTGGCCTTGGCGGCTGCTGTTTGACATTGCACATCCCATGAGGGATCCATTCCTGAGAAAAATATATATATATATATCTACTGTATAAAATATTGTGAAATAAATAAAGATAATTTTCTCATTTTATTCCCTTCACATTTAACAATTCTACCTGAACCACTACATGTTTACAGTGTAAGAGAAAGGGGAGGTGCTGTTACACCTAATACATATATATATATCTATAGATATATATATATATATATACACACACATACTCCTTATGAAAACCAATCGGCTGAAATAGATACATCAATAAAGAAAATAAAAATCACCGGCCACTCACCCACCCCATGCGCAGAACCTCCAGCGTGTTTCCCATGGTACCTCGCATGCTCCTATCACCTGGTGCTCCTTGATGACATCACCCTGGTTTTCCTGGCAACCCCTGCATGCACTTACAATGCGGTACTTAACCCCTTAAGGACGGGAGTAATTTTGCAACTTCGAAGTTTGCTGAGCTCATTTTGACCGTTTTTAAATGCGGTTTTAAGTCACATATTATTGTACCACCCAGACAAATTATATATCGTTCTTTCCGGCAGACTCGGAAGATTAATAATATATCATTATTATATGTATAGGTCATGCCCTATTTTATTATCCGAGCCTTTGCGGTCATATGCTATGGGGTAGATTTGTTAAAAAAATTAGAATGGGGAACCCATTTTTTTTTGGGGAGAAATTGCGTGATTTTAGCTAAACCCCCCCCAACAAAATCATTAGTGAAGCATCATTGTTCACATTATAATTGAAATGTGAACAATAGTGCTGCATTAAAAAAAGAAAAAAGTTTTTATTGTTTTATTAATAATTTTTTTATTATTTTTATTTTTACATTTTTTTACACTTTTATTTTACTTTTAACATGGTCATGTTTGATATCATTGGAAAGGCCATGCTCTTCAAATAACCCCCTATCTCCTTTATGGGATTTCCTTAGGAAATCCCTTTGCAGCTAGGGGGTTCCCCGGTTAACTGACATCATCGCACATGGCGTCCTGCGGCGTTAAAGCCCGCCTAATGCAGGACGTAATTGTACGTCCTGCGGCGTAAAGGGGTTAAAATCCCCCTTACCAAGTGGGATAATACTGCCCCCTTACAGAAACCGGAAAAATAAAGAACTCCTCCACCCAATAACAATGAACAGTGAATTAAAAATAAGCTTTACTATTATATCCACTTAAGGGGTTAATCAAAGAGAGCAGAACTTGCCCTGAAATTGCACCAAACAGTGAATTTCCCCGTACGGTGCATTTTCGTGGCCATTCGGCTATTCACAAAGCAGGCAGTTCGCCAACTTTTGGCGAATTGCCGGCGAAATACGGTTCCTGTTCGACAGCAGTGAAATCCCCCATAGAGAAGCAATGGTTAATCTATTCACATTGAGCAGCAGAGAAATGTCAGTGAAATGCCCTGATGTTCAGTGGTTTCATTCGACCTTTAATCAGGCGAATCCCATAGGTTTCAATGTTAAAAATATTCCCGTTTTTATACAATATCTAATAAACCGTTTATTCTTTTAATCTGCAGCAAAAAGTCTCTTTTTTTTTTTTAGGATGCTTTAGGCATCTTTCTAGATTTTTTCCGCATTTTTTTAAAACGCATTTTTTATTTTTTTCTGTTACAGACCTTTTTATTATCATTCATAGCATCTTATATGTTAATTCCAAACATTTTCGTACAGTACTTGTTTTGCAAACAGAGTTTCAAATGTGACACTTTCAATTGTGGGGTTTTTTTTGTCGGCTTGCCGGTTTTTTCCGGCTGCTGGTCGGCGCTCTGTTCTGGTCTTTTATGGTTGTTTTGCGGCGGATCGTCAGCATTTTCTTATGTGTTCGGATTTTTTTCGGCTGTTTTGCCGCGGATTGTCAGCTTTTTCGGATGCGCTTGGCTTTTTTTCAATGACTTTGCAGTGTTTTTTGCGTTCAAAACTGCGCTTTTGCGGACAGTTTTTCTGACGCGGTCGGCGGCCTTTTCCCTGTAGGTCAGGGACCCTGCGGTGATACCTGAGTACACCAGGCCTATTAGGCTCCAGGCTTGTGAGTGTAAATTTTAGACATGTGCATTCGTTTTAGTACTAAAACGATTTAGTCCGAATTTTGGGATAATTTAGTTTTCGTATGACTCAAGAGAAACGAAACTGCTCCGTACAAAAAACGAAAGAAACTAAAATAAAATGCACTACATTTTAGTTTCAGTCCTTTATGGGATATTACGTTGATGAGTGAAGGAGACCAGCAATGAAGAGCGCAACATCGCAACATTCGAAGTTCTGCACCCTCCACATGCCAATGCAGTAGGATGTTCTATACAGAGAGGGGCATTAATTAATGCATGAGGATGTTCTATACATTATACAGAGAGGGGTATTAATGCAGGAGGATGTTATATACATTATACAGAGAAAGGTATAAATTGAGGAGGATGTTCTATACAGAGAGGGACATTAATTCAGGAGGATGTTCTATATATTATACAGAGAGGGGTATTAATTAATGCAGGTGGATGTTGTATACATTATACAGAGAGGGGTATTAATTAATGCAGGAGGATGTTCTAAACATTATACAGAGAAGAGCCTTTTTTTTTTAGCCCTTTAAATCCAGTGGCTGTGAGCGCTGAGATTGGCTGCTTGTTACATTATCTCTCAGTACAATGTATCAGGCTCAGCTGTTACAGTAACTGACTGTAACAGCGCTCAGAGTTTCAGTAAAACAAGGAAATAATATTGTTCTAACCTCTTATATATAAAAATATTATTTACTAGTTTTACTGAAACTCTGAGCGCTGTGATGAGCAGCAGTCAGTTACTGTAACAGCTTTGCCTGACACGGGGCAGTATTACAATGTTGGTGCTAAGGCTAGGGTCAGACTAACGCGTTTTTCACGTTGTCCGTGAAAATGTGCGTTCGAAGAATAGACGTATTTTTTCACGGAATACGCGAGAGCGGTCATACGATGCGCAGTTTCATCCGTGATTTTGTACGGATCATCAATAAAACACTTTGTGCATCTGGACGTTATGTTGGCCGGACATTAGCAGCGTCTGACGTCTCCAATTCACACACACACGCCTCTAGCGGGCGCAGCGCACTCTGTACGTCAGTACTAGTGGTTTAACGTTCTCGAAAAAATGCGTTCATTTTCCACTTGCGTTGCGCAGCCGGACTTTTGTGCGACCGTACTTCGTATATTGGCCGTCATTGCCCGGCATTTGCTGCTACTACGGCCGTGATTAAGTGCGCCAGAACGCGCGTTCGCACTGCCTCAGTCTGACCCTAGCCTAACTTAACCAGAGCTGTTGTAAACTGAAAACCTCCATAGGCTATAATGGCTCTGGGAAGTTTACAACAGCTCTGGTTAAGTTAGCACCAACTATGTAATATGGCCCACATTGTGCTGAGAGTGAGAGATACTGTAACAAGCAGCGATCTCAGCCCTCTGAGGAGCCACTACAATAGTAATTGTATCCACTGGTTTTCGGATGAACGAAATTAGTTTTCATACTAAAGAACTGAAAACGAATTTCTTTAGCAACTAAATAAATTGCATTTTAGGACTAATCCATTAGTTCAAAACGAAATTTTGTGCTGTGCACATGTCTAGTAAATTTTCTAGTTTGCACTAATATTGACTTTATTGATAACACTGATCTGGAATTTTTCAACCTTTTTCTGTTGTTTTCAAATGAATAGGTGTATCTGAATGGATTTTTTGCGCAGATTCCGAAAATGACCTTCAAAATTCCGTTTCACGTCAGGTTTTTTCACAAATGATGGAAATGTGAAAATTTAAAAAAACTTTATTTTTTAACGACATTGCTATATGGCAACGTTTGTAACGTGTGAAAATGTTCTCTGGAGGGGCGGAATGATTGTTTAAGGAATAGATAAACATAAATACATATTTAAAAGCAAACATACCTAACATTCGCCACTGGGCTCCCCTTCAAACTTCCTCTTTTTGGATTGTCTTCGGCGCGTCCGTGCAGTCTCTGTTCAATATCCAACAATAGTCGGCCATCATATGTACAGTCTAGGGATGTGCGTTTCGGGTTTCGGAATTTGGAATTTTCACGAAATTTCCCGATTCGTGTTTTCGGATGCGGCCGATTTTCCGAAAATTTTTAGATCCGAAAATGGCAGATCCGAAAAGTTTTCCGAGCCGAAACGAAATATTTTCGGAATTTTCGAATGGACTTGAAATGTGTCAAATCGAAATTTATTTTCGCTCTATTCATGATTTCGGTTCCATTCGTGATTTCGGTTCCATTTCGGTAATTCTGGAAAACGTATATTTAACTATTATCGGTTTTATCGCTGATTCTGTAAATTTTGTATTTGTAAATGCGTATTTTTGATCAACTATTTTTCCGTTTTTTAAAACCTTTTGTTCTGGTTTTTATTTTTAAAGTCAGACCATTCGGGTCAGTTTAGCGTTTTTTAAATCGTTTTGTTCATTTTTTTTTGTTCCTTGGCTTTCACAACATTTTAATATGATTAAATAAAGTTGTGAAATGGAAAAACAAACCAAAAATTTATTATAAAAAAATATATAACGTATAAAAAAAGTAAACCATAGCAGTTTCCGTCAAAACGAATAGAGTTAGACACTTTGAAACGAGGAGAACAGAGGTTCCGAAAAAAACGAAAATTTCCGAAATCTCGAAAAGTCGATACAAAAAACGAGCAAAGTGACCTGAAAATACGAAAAATGGTCGATATTCCGAAAAAAAATGTACACAAAAACGAGTCGAACCGAACCGAATCGAAACAGACATCGGTCGAAACGAGCCGAATCGAAAAGTTTAAACATCCGAACGAGCCGAACCGAATCGAACCGAAAAAAAAATCGGTGCACAAGCCTAGTACAGTCCACTTTCCTTGGTATGTCTTTTCCATCACTTTGATATCCTGATGGAAGCGCTCGCCATGTTCTTCTGAAAAATCACCAAGATTGTTAGGAAAGTAATTTAGATGAGCATGAAGAAAGTGAACTTTGACGCTCATGTTGCAACCAAGCAGTTCATAGGATTCCAGCAAATCCTCGACTAAAGTGGTGTCATTTGAAGCCTTCGTGTTCCCCAAAAAGTTGTGTACCACATTTCTGAATGCAGTCCATGCTCGCAATCCTCACTCACTCTTGGTTTCCTCGAATACAATGTCTGCCATTAATTTTCGTATTTGAGGGCCTATGAAAATCGCAGCTTTAATTTTTTCAGACGTGATTGATGGAAACTTACCACCAAGATACCGAAAGCATTTACTGTCCCTGCTTAAAGCTGTCACCAATTGCTTCATTAAGCCAAGTTTTATGTGTAAAGGTGGCAACAGTATTTTCGAGGGATCAACCAGTGGAAGTGAAACAATGTTTTTTTCGCCAGGTGTGAATGTACTTCTGACTGGCCACTGCTGCCGAACCCAATGTTCCGTCCTTGCTCTGGAGTCCCATTCACACAGAAAGCAAGGAAATTTGGTGTAGTCTGCTTGTTGGCCGAGCAATATTCCAATCACCTTGAAATCCCCGCACAAAGAACATTCATGAAACGTTTTTTAAAATTTTCACATTTCCGTCATTTGTAAAAAAACTTGACGTGATACGGAATTTTGAAGGTCATTTTCGGAATCTGCGCAAGAAATCCATTCAGATACACCTATTCATTTCAAAACAATAAAACCAGGCATATTGGTGGAATCTGGTACTGCACTATTGGTCTACCCCTTTCTTGTTGCAGGATTATGTACAAGTTTGGAATATTCTATGCACTGTGTATAAAATGAGTACTTTGCATCTTGATTTCACCTGTCACATGGTGTGTGTGTTTTGGTTTTATGGTTTCTATATGCGCTTCCTATTTTACACTTTGTGTATGCTGTTCATTTTGTGATTATGCGGGGTAAGTGTTACACCCATTGGTGAGCTGCATAAACGTATAATAATATTAATTGATACATCATATAGCTCCGTAAAAACATCCACGACCCTTTTTGGGTAGGAACTGTTTCCAGCTTGCAATATGCCCACTGGTCTAATGACCCTCACTCCCCCGGTGGCAAAACCCTTTTATCGTGACTCGTGCTCATGGTAAAGCTGCTGCTTTAAATTGCTAAGGTGAAGCAGCTTCCTTGAGCTGTGATCTACCCAAGGAACATTACTGTGATGGTGCTAGTAAAGTCTTATTTGAAACCATGTTGTTACTGTAGCAAGGGAACCTCTGTCCGATGCATTTTCGGTGGAGGAAAGGAGATGTAATTCTGTATCCTTGTCCCAGGGTGTAGCATCATGCTCAAAATAATACAGCTCATATCCATCGCTTTCCATCTTCAGGTCACACAGGGGCAAGATTTGCCGAGAGTGGACGAGCCCACACACAGACTTGGTACTTTGAGAGGCGGCAGCTGCTGACACCATCCTGGAAACTGAGAGAACACCTGCAGGAGAGATTTTAATAAATGCTTGGCGCCAGTAGATGCCAGTGGCTGATGCCAGGCAATGAGTAATCGGCTGGGGAATCCTAACCTCTGGATAAGGGGATACTGACTCATCGTTTTTGGAGAATATTACCCATCTTCATCCTCTCCCTCTGGAAAGGGATTTTGCATGACAGTGCTGTCAGCAGTATTCATCCCAAAACATGACATTCAGACATGCAAAGCCTCGGAAGACACCGATAGCCATCCAACGCCAACAACATCCAACCCAAATCTCCTAACAGGCCGGAGCGGGAAATGTCACATGAATCAAAGGAATAGTTGGATCCGAGTCTCGGGAAGTTTCTACATCCATTAATACAGGACAATAATCTCTCATATACAGTCAGGAACATAAAGCAGATTTATAGGGTTGGGTAGAAGTGGGAAAACCAGAAATTCCAAACAGTGACCTGCGCCTAGCTTCTCCCCGCATCACCTCTTCCCATGATAGACTGCAGGATTTCTCACGCGCAGCCCCTACTCTCTGGAACGCTCTCCCTCGTGCTGTCAGACTTTCCCCTAGCTTCTCTTCCTTCAAACGCTCCCTGAAAACATTCCTATTTAGGGAAGCCTACCACCCAACTCACTGACGCAACCATCAATCACTCTCACCTTACAGTCCTCTCCTCCTGTTTCCAACCCCAACCCTCCTAGATTGTGAG